>JALMLS010000009.1:0-270160 GCA_038496445.1 Trichosphaerium sp. ATCC 40318
TTTCATTTGGTCACCAATTTGCAGAAGGTAGACCTGACTCACATGTTTATACGCTTATTTATCTCAGATGTGGACATCCAAGAAGTAGTCAAAAAGATGATTATCAAGCACCTATATTTCTACAGTTTTCTAGAGTGTGTTCACTATATCCAAGTGAGTATCCGTTTGCTTTTGAGTTCAACGAAGTACGTATTCTATTTTATTCATAAAACGGGAAAAAAAAGTTGAGCCATACCATTTAATTCGTTATGTCAACAAACAGTTATGTGTTGCGATTTTTTGTCTTACTTCATTCTTTACAAACAGGAGTACTTGCTAGTTCTTTGTGAACACTGTTATAGTTGTGCTTTTGGTACATTTTTGTGCGACTCAGAGAAGGAACGCAGAGATCGTAAAATACATGCAAGAACACCTTCATTGTGGGATTACATAGAGCAAAAGAAGCACCTCTTCAAAAATCCGTTTTATAATCTTTCAAAAACACGTGCGTACCTCTCAGAAATTCGAAAAAAAAGACAAGAACAAAAAAATGCCAGCGCTCTATTTGCTCTTTAAACTACCTCTGTTATGGGTTTGTTTATCCTTTCATGCATATACGGACTTATATTTAGTGAGTGTAGTTGATAATAGAACGACAAACGAAATGGCTTCACACATTAAGAGCGCACCTCTTTATCCTGCGGTTGATGTAAGAAAGATGAACGTTTGGCAGAAATTCTATTTTAGATGGAACCCTGACCTCAAACCACAAGTATCAGGGGAGCTAGGAATGTATGAAGAATCACTAGTCAAAGTACTTGATCAGAACGAGAAGCTCAAGAGGACGCTTAAACGAGCTTTTATCCTTTTAAAGAAAAAAGAACAAAAATACAAAGAATTAACAGATGCTTTGTTGAAAGCTACTGGTAAAGTACCTCAGCCGACATCTGATGTACAACAAACAATGCATGATGATGAAACAGATAGACTTATAGCAAAAGCAGCAAGGGCTATGGTAGAAGAAGAGAAGGTTGCTCCGGGAGATAAAGATGAGAGTACCGATGAGAATGATGATAGTGAGGAAGATAGCAAAATGGTCGGTCATAAACCTCTTAGATCTTCTTCAAAAGTTGACCCTCCAAGAAGACGTAAAGGTATGTGTCGAAGACATTTAGGTGCCCTTAAAACAAAATCAATCCGTCCACCACGTGTTTTTTTAACTTTTTTTTTGCAAAAATTGATATTTCTTGCTATTCAAAAAATCAGTTGTTCCTCTTCCTGCTTATAGCTTTGCATCATGTGAAAACAAAAAGTTGTAAATGATCTTTTCTAAGCGCATGAGATGTATCAAAGTGCTTTTGGAAGGAACGAAGAATAGCTGATTTTTTGTTTTGTTTCTGCAGAAAAAAGTTTGTTTGTTCATTACTGTGTCTTGCTTGTGCTGACCATTTTATCCTTCAATGTTTAGATAGTATTTCACTAAGAAAGACAAAATACAATAGACAACGTTCTAGAGCACTCGATGGTGAAGATCAAGAGTCATCATCAATGAAAAAAGATAAGAAAATAAAATCCAATGAAGAAAAAAGTGGTAATCACAGGAGACAGAAATCAGAGGAAAAGGTTGTTACTGTTTTTGATAGACATGAGCATCTTAAATTGAGCGGAAAAAATAAATCAAGATTAAACAATGTAAGACACAGGAATCAAGACGTTGATAAAATATCACCTGTGGCAATGGAGCTTAATGCTAAAGGTTTTATGACAGGTAAGCATTAGGGGGTAGGGAGTTTTTTTCAAAAATCAAAATTTATGTTTTTCTGCTTAGAAGCACATCACGTGACTGAAAATTTTCGAGCATTACTTCATCACATTCTGTTTTTATTTTTAACCTATTTACTACCGTATCTTGTTTTGTAAAACAACCGACGGACGTGTAACAATTCCAAAAAAAAAGAACTTAAATTGCTGTTTAAATTATTTTTGGCTCTCCACGACGCCAGAAGAACATCATGAAGATTCTTTTTGTTTGTTTTCTAAGTACTATATTTATTTTATATTGACACGTGTTATTAGGTAAGGATAACTCCATGCACAGGCGTAGAGTGAAAAGAAAGCCAAAAAGAGAAATTATAAAGGCTAATTCAATTCCTTTTGAAAAAGTTAGTGATAACGGTAGAACCACTTCACCGCGATCTATTAGTAGGTCACATTCTCAATCAACATCTACTGTTCCTGTCAAACGAAATGATATAAAATTTGAAGAAGAAGACCAAGATGCTAACTCATTGTAAAGAAAAACCTAGTATTAAAGAAAAAAAAAATAATCTTGTACCAACACATTGTCTTCGATTTTTCATGGACACAATCCACACCGATTTGCTTGAATGTAGTTTAAGCAAATTGACATTAAAGAGAGTTCTCAGTCGTTAAGATTATGTCACATTCCAAAGACTTTGTTTCAGTCAACCATAAAGGAACATTGGAAAGCTATACACCGTAGGGAATAAAAAATGGAAAAAAACATGGAAAACTTGGGTTCAGTTTTACTATTGGCAAGACTGCAACAGTGGTACCTAGTTCTTATAGAGTGATATACTATAGGTACCACTGTTGTTTGCGACAGTCTTGTCAATAGTAAGACTGAACCCAAGCATTGCAGTCTTCTTCCTTCGCTTCCGCAAGTTTCCTGCAAATTGGCAGGAGAACAGTTCCCAGTGGCGACATTACTGAACACAACAAAGTCTGTCATTGCAAAGCGTGCACTCATTTATCACGCCGCATAGGAATATTAAACGGTTAGGCAAAGCGAACTGTGAACTACCACTTACTTCTTAACCGATTCTGTGCCTATTTGCCAACAATATGGATCAAGAGCTCCTTTCTACAGCAATTGCGAAAAACCAACAAGCAGACGAGACACAAGAACAGGTATCCGCTCTCCTCGCATTGCCAATTGAAATAATAGCACAAATACTGAAGTGTGGCTCATTTACACTGCGTTCTGCGCTATCATGTCATTTACTGCGCGATATCGTACGTAATCACGTTGGATACAATACCATCGTGGTTACTAGAGAAGAAGAATTGTATGAGCTGTCTGGCAGCCCTATGCTTCAAAACTCGACTATTTCATTGAAACGCTTTACAAAGGTAACTGATAATCAGTTATCCTTGCTTAAAGGTGTACATACAATTGACATCTCAGGTTGTCGGAAACTCACAGAAAAATGTCTTATTCATCTCAGAGGTACTCATAGTATAGACATGAGTTATGGCTTTGCTACAGACTCTACACTTCGTAAACTTGCTGGTATACATACATTGAAACTTGAAGGTTGTAAAAAAATTACAGATGAAGGTATAGAAGCATTAGCTGGTATACATGCAATTCATTTATCATGTACAAATGTGACAGATAGAGGTCTCAAGTCTTTGGCTGGAGTACATACAATAGATATAAGTGAAACCAAAGTAACAGATGAGGGTATAAAGGCGTTGGCTGGTGTACATGAAATTGATGTAAGTTTTACAGGGGTAACAGATAAAGGTTTGAAGGCGTTAGTAGGCGTACATACAATCATGTTAAATGGAACAAGTGTGACACATGAAGGTATTAAAGACTTATCTGGAGTACACACAATTGAGTTGTGGAATTGTGACCATATCAAAGATGCCGGAGTGAAAGCACTAAAGGGTGTTTATTCAATCAATTTAAGTCATTGTCGTAATATTACAGCTATGGGTATCAAAGAATTGGCTGGTGTTCATGATATCAACTTAACTTTTGCAGACATAACAGATGAAGGTTTAAAAGCATTGGCTGGCGTACATACTATTAACTTGCGTCACTGTAAATCAATATCAGACGAAGGCATCAAAGCATTGGCTGGTGTTCATACAATTAATCTATCGCACACTAAGGTGACAGATGAAGGCATTGAGTACTTGGCAGGGGTACACAAGATTGATTTATCACATACAAGAGTGACGAATGAAGGCTTGAGAGCATTGGCTGGTGTATACGCTATCAATTTAGATTATTGTTTGTTGATAACAGATAATGGTGTAAAAGCATTGGTTGGTGTCCGTGATATTTCTTTACAGGACACAAATGTAACTCAAGAAGGTGTCAAGGTATTGGTTGGCACACATAGCATTCGCCTAAACAATCCGTGGTGAGATTAATGGACCGGCTTAACAATTCCCTCAAAATGTACAAAAAAAAAGCAGAATTCCCAATGATCCTTCGCAACGTTGGTGACTATTTTAAAGCTGTACAACAATTGCTAAACAATTTATACATCAACTTGAGTATTTCCCAGTGCTTGTTTGCTAACAGAGTTCTATTGTTACTACAATGAGAATCCTTTTCTGCAGTATTTAATAAAGCATGGAACCCATTGTTCAAACGTGACTTTGTAGGCATTCAACAATATCTTTGATGTAGAAAGTTTCTGACAAACAGAAACAATTTGAGAAGTCAACTTACTGTAAGCGGAATGTCATTGGCCGGTGGCAATTAAAGTGAGAGCTTCGGTTTGTTCTACTGCAACAATGGTTGAGTGGACAACGCAGTAAATGTTGTAGTGTAAAAGCAGGAAAAGATGCTTAAGGGACAGGTAATTTAGAAAAACAAGCAATGTACAACAAAAATGCTGAAAACAAATTACTGTTTCTTCTTTTGCTACTCTACACTAACATAATCATTGCCTTCAAAGCCTGTAATAACGCACAGCGTTACTATAAAATAACTTTCGTCTATCAGCTTTGCTAAAATCCTTTGTAATATCTTTGAACGCTGTCCATAGTTTATCGTATGAGGAGAGTAGTTTGTCCACAGGGAAGTTGCTTGCGAACATACATCTATCGACACCAAAAATCTCAATTGTCTTCAATACAAATGGAGAAAAGCTTTCTACTGTCCAATCATGGTCAAACATGCCTATGAGGAGTAATTAATGAGAATGATCTAAAAGAGGAAGCTTGAAAACAGTACCTAATCCAGAAATTTTAATACCAACGTTTGGGAACCTAAAAAATAGCTTAGTACTCTGTTGTCACGTGATTTTATAATACCTAGCAACATTCTTCATAGCGTCTTCCCATTCTTTAAACGCTTCTGGAGTACGCTCAATACACATACCTATGAGATAATCTTTAGAGCCTAAAGTAACGTTTACGGTCAAAAGAATACTAACCCGTGTGATTTACTATAAAAGTTAGTTCTGGTAACTTTTCTATTATAGGTACGAGCTCTCCAACTTGGTGAGGGTACAGATGTGTTTCGAAATGTAGATTATACTTGGGTAACAAAGCAAGACCTTTTTGCCATTGTGGGTCAATAAGAAAATTCTTTGGAGCAAAAGAATATTCTGGCTTCTTTTCATGCCAGTTAAGAAGTTGTCTTATACCCCTAAATACAACGTTTCGTGTCATTTCGTGTCACGTGATTTGGTAAAATTACTTATGGTTCTCCATACCTCAAGTTTTTGCACACGGCATGTTTCTTCAATGCATCTTCAACGCAGGGATCCTCCAAGTTTACTTTGGCCGAAATACCCTGAGGAAAATCATTCTCTCCTAAATAAAAATTAACAACTAAAAAATGACGTGTTACCAAGCCCTGTGCGAGTGTAAAACCCTATCAACATTACCATACAAGGCGCAAAAAACTTACCTTTACTTTTAGCATCATCGGCAAGTTTTTGGAGCCATAATGTCTCTTTTAGCGAGTCCTCTGCTTCTGCTTGTATATGAACTGAATAAAACTGTCAAAAAAGAAGAACTAGACAAAATACAATTCAACTCGCCTGATTTCGTTACGTTTTGGTTTTTATTATCTTTTTTATAATCACCAGGAAGGTAGTTATCGCGTATATGGACCAGTTTGCCTGCTATATGATCTTCACCTTCAAAAAAGTTATAAAAAACGTTAAACTTGGCCTTTCGCTTTAAAAAATGCGTAGACTTATACCTTGAAGCCATTTGTACTCATTAGCTTCGTGTGACCAAAAGTGGTGGTGTGGATCACAAATTTCAAATTGCTCTGCCATGTGTAGCGACTTTTCAAAAAAGCTTTTTACGGACAAGGCATTTTACCAAGTTTGACATTTCATTCGCTTCTTTCTTTACAACATCAACGATCTACGACATCCTTCACGTCACAACAATCTTTGAAGTAGAAGAAATGACGTAACACATCTCATACAGTTATTCAAACTACTCAAGGTAGGAATGAGCTTAAACAGCAAACAACAACATTAACTACAAAAAAATACAACACGTGATGCGTGTGTTGATGACACGCTTTTAATACCGAACCAGAACAAAGCATGTTGAACTCACGGTATGCTCACGCATGTGGTATGGTCAAAGACGCGAGAGTAGTTCAAACGAGAACGGAATGAATACACAACAAAAAATACTCTCAACAGCTTTGAATATGTTGTTTAACCTGATTATGTTATACGCCACTTGTAGTTGCACTCATTGGACCAAAAAGCGGACAGCTGTTTAAGGAAAGTTGCTTGTAACTTAAGTATTTTACTCGGATTCACAACCATGTTCGCAAGACTAGCATCACGAAGCACACAGGTATGTATGTATTATACTTGCTCAAACTCAATGAGTTTATCTATTAGATTTCCGCACGCGCTACAGCTCCAGCTGTCTCTAAAAAGAGCTACGCTACTGTACAAGATGAATCTGTACGTTTGACAAGTTGTCGTAAAAATTAAACTCTGGTGTAGGGTCTCAAAGAGCGAGTCCGCGCTTTGATCCCAGAAAAGACTGCAGAGATCGTTGAGCTTCGTAAACAGGTCGGCAGCACTGTCATTGGACAATGTACCGTTGATCAAGTAAGATCCCCTTTTAGTGATTTAAACACGTTCTCACACTAATAAATAGGCATACGGTGGTATGCGCGGTGTTAAGAGCATGGTTTCAGATATTTCTCTACTTGACGCTGAAGAGGTGCGGAAAAATAATCACGGACACATAAATTATGCCTAGAGAATATTTCAAAGCACTTTCCAAAACATTCGTCATGTTATTGCTTTTCATTATCTTACGAGTTTTTAGGGTATCCGATTCCGTGGCTTGTCCATTCCACAATGCCAAGAGCAACTCCCAAAGGCTGCGGGTACGTTGTAGTCTTTTAGCCGTTAGAAAACCCTTCAAGGCAGTTTATGATGCACAACAAGCCACTAGAGTGCTACTACTATTTATGGTGGTACACTATGACGGAGGCGCAGGGGCGCTGATTAGCCACTTAGCATGAAAAAGCATATTTTATGTAAATGGTTTAAAAAGTCTTACTTTATCTCAAGGCGGTAAGGAACCACTCCCAGAAGCTTTGACTTGGCTCCTTCTCACAGGCGAGGTATGTTTTATCATTTTCTCTGTTGGTTCCCAACTTTAAGCGTAAGGGTCTGCAATTTAGTTCTCACAATGCGCTTTAGGTCCCAACAGTTGATCAAACTAAGGCTGTAACCGCTGAATTGAACAAACGTGCTGGTCTTCCAGAGCACGTCACCAACATGCTCAAAGCATTCCCAAAGGACTTGCACCCAATGAGCCAATTTTCTGCTGGTGTTTTGGGTACGTATTGACGAGAACGCCAGGAAATCCTGTTTTTCGAAGACAAAATGCTGACGTTTTCAACTAGCCTTGCAAAGAGACAGTTTGTTCGCAAAGGCATACCAAGACGGTGTCCGCAAGAGCGAATACTGGGATTCCACTTTTGAAGATTCCCTTAACTTGATCGCCAAGCTCCCAGAGCTCAGCGCAACCATCTACAGGTAAAGAGCCACAAACGTTCGTCTTTATTGAATACACATTTACTCTTCCGTTTAGAAACGTATACAAAGACGGTGTTGTAGCTCCAGTTGATCCAAACCTTGATTACTCCGCAAACTACGCTAGGTAAACTTTTCTTTTGATTTATTTCATTTTATCGGTTTTTTTTGTATCATCTCTAATACGTTTTCAGACAACTCGGTTTCAACGACCCTACCATTGATGACTTGCTCCGTTTGTACTTGGTTATTCACAGCGACCACGAAGCTGGTAACGTCAGGTAAGATTTCTCCTTCTTTTATTTTTGTAATTTTCACTGTAGTGCCCACACAACCCACTTGGTCGGTTCTGCTCTTTCTGATCCATACCTCGCATTCTCTGCTGGTCTTAACGGACTCGCTGGACCACTTCACGGTCTTGCTAACCAAGAGGTATTAAAACCAACCTTATTTACCTACAAAGAACTTACCGATTATTCAAGGTCCTCTCATGGCTCAACGGTGTCCAAAAGGAACTCAACGGTGCTGAACCAACTAACGAGAACATCTACCAAGCTATCAAGAATACTCGTGACTCAGGTCGTGTTGTTCCTGGATTTGGTCATGCTGTACTCAGGTAAAAATGGAAACCCTATCCACAAAAATCAAAAACTGAAAACTTTTCCGAATTTTTTTATTTTTTACTTTTTTCTCACTTGCACTCACTTACATGAACTTTAGAAAGACTGATCCTCGTTACACTGCTCAACGTGAGTTTGCTTTGAAACATATGGCTGGTACGTATTTATTTGAGAATACTGCAGAAAAGTTTTTTCTAAACTGATTATCACAGATGATCCATTGTTCAAATTGGTATCAAAGGTTTACGAAGTTGCTCCTGATGCTCTCACCAAGCTCAGCCGCACCAAAAACCCATACCCTAACGTAGACGCCCACAGGTACGAGTTGTTATCTTCATTGATCGCTTTTTGAATCGATTGAAAGATGAAATAGTTTTCTCAAGTTTTATTACTTTAATCTAATCGTTTTCGTTAGCGGATGCTTGTTGATGCACTACGGTATCACTGAGCAAAACTTCTACACAGTTATGTTTGGAGTATCCAGGTACGGCTTGAAAAAACGCTTGCTTATGTGAAAAGCACTGCGATGCGTCAACTATAACTCAACTAACCATCTCCCTTTAGAGCTTTGGGTGTCCTCTCCAACCAAGTTTGGAGCCGCGCTTTCTCTATGCCTATCGAAAGACCAAAATCAGTCACCACTGAATGGATCAAAAACAACGTCAAGGCCCAATAAATGTATGTTGCAAGTTTTTCTAACAATTAGCCGATCAATACGAAAAAAAATAAAAATACCGCGCTTGTTATGCAACAAAAACCTAATACTATGACTTTGTTTTTGTTTTTAGTTGGTTCCAGTATGTTTCCGGTGGGTTTCGCGCTTTATAGGACAATTTGGAAAATGTACGAAGCCTAAGAAAACTTTCTAAAACGGTTTAAAATCCGTAATTCTATTCTGAATAGACCCGCAGGGTAGTAGTTGTTGTTAAAATCGCAAAAAAATCGAGTTGTGTTCGGTACATCGTCGTAAAAACCCCATTTGTTTAATTTCTCCTGTTATGGTTTAGTTCTTGCAGCGGTAATGCGCTTGCACTATTCTGTGCTTACCGTGCAAACGTTTTATGCGTTCGCCTTTGGAAAAGGCGCTAGGAAAAACTGTTTAGCAACTCCAAGCAAAACTAAGTGCTCCTTAGCATTCTAGTCACATAAAATGATGCGCGCGATGCTTTTTTTACCGCAAAGATTTAGTGCGGTTGCAAGTCGACTTGTTTTTGTGTTCACCTAGAAAGCTTTTCCTTGACGTCACAAACGATTTCATTGATGAACTTACTTATCAACAGACAAGAAAGCAAAAGTTCTTATTTGTCCGTTGATACTCCGTTTTGTCAAGCCATCACTATTGTCCCTTGTTCACTTATCAAAAAGCATCACAAAAACGTTAAAATAAAACTGCATTTTTTGACGAATAAGAAAAAACTGGTTTCGGTTTTTTTCTATTCTCGCTCAGCCATAATACAGGGCGTATGGTGTGCATAGCGCTAATCACGAAGGTTTTTTCAGCCAATGTCAAATTTGTGCGGTCGTTTTTGCTAATTTCTACGTCTTTTTTGAATTTGCCAAATACGCTTACGCAACAAATCGCAAGAGCGAAGATTTTTCACAACGCGACATCAGATCCGTTGGTACGTACACGTAGCCTTACAAAGAGGCATCAACAAAAATTTCTCCGTGCCCATAATTTCTCCCGCTTTGCTCTACCATACACGCTATTATCACGCCTATATTACGCACAGGCATTTTCACCTCGTAAAAGAAAAATACTCGCCAAAACACGGAACAGCTTCTATTACACCTTCAACGTTGATTTTAATATGTTTCATAGGAATACATACTACAAACGAAAGAATTAAAGCGTTACAAACGCGAGTTTTTTAGATCTCTCACGAGTAAGTTACTGTTACCCTAGGCGCTCTTTAACAATATCCGTTTAGATTTTTCGTTAGCTTTGTTAACTTTTGCGCAATGAACACCACAGTTATTAGCGTTCCCGCTGAAATGCGGCTCAAACCTACGCTACCTAGTCCATGCACCGTAATGGGGGTATCGTTAATGAGAGAAACGCTAGAAATGAACGAAATACGCCAGCATATTTTCCGTCCAGGTTTGTACTTTTACCACGCTAATAACCTATTTAACGAATTATTAGGCACCTACGAACTAAATAAAAAATCGGCGTTGTACTATGTCCTTACGATTACGCCAAGAATAATTGGCTGGTCCAAAATAATATCTGTACCATCCAACTGGCGCTTACCAGGTAATTCTAACGTTTTTCGTCTTCGTTGATTGGTTTTTAACCCCTACAAGGTAAAGTCACATCAAAACAACAAAACGGCAAAAAGTACAGGCGCGCAGAATACGGCTATTGGCGCTTATTTGAATCACTTGGTTTGGAGCAAAGCCCAAAGCATCGGGCGACAGGTATGACGCCAACGAATTATTTTTCTTTTTTCGGTTTTGTGTACCTTTAGCATATTCGCAAATTAATCGATTTTCGTCTTAAGGTCACAACCACGAGTGGCAGATACGCGGCGGACCAGGAGATTCGGATTTAGTACGACAATGGATCGTTAATTTCGAAAAATCTTTACGCGCAATGGGAGCGACTTGGAAGCCTCCTGAGCCTGGTGGTACGATACTTTTTGGGAGTTATACTTTTCGCTTAAAATAACGTAACCTTTTTTTGACCTATTTGTTGTGTAGACTTACCCGAACAAAACATCTCGCAATCACAAAAGCGTGGGCGCAAAAGAGGTCCAACGTATCAATCTCGCGAAAGACAAAAGATTTGGCGTCGAAATGCGAAAAAACATAAACTTGAAGACCAACTACGCGAGTGGGAACAACGCGTTACGTACGTTCTTTTTTTTTTTTGCAGCCTGTTTGATCTTTTTTACTGATGGTCTTCAGTGTTCTAAAAAAGCAGATCTCTACAGAACAGGCTGATTACGCAAACAAACAAGGTACACATAACGGTTTTTTTGAGACAAGTTTAGTTTGCTGACGTTTCATTTCAGCCAAGAGAAAGGATGAATCGCTTGAACCATTGGAGCAATTGGTACTCTCTGCTCTCGTTGAGGGCGCAGGAGACCGAAAACGGTTAACTAGTACATCAACTAGCGAAACAAGCCAAAAAGCTACTACGTACTCTCCACCATGCCAACGCGTTGGAGAAAAGCGCAAGCTTATGGATTCTGGCAACTATACACAGCAGCAACCGAAAAAAGTCAGGAAACTTAGCGTAAAGCGACCACACGCTCTTCCAACGGTAAATAATCAAGCAAAGACAGTTTACAACAAAACTAAATACTTTTTGTAGAGCAACTTACCTTTTCAGTTCGCTGATCAGTTCTACCTTGCAACGAATAGCGTCCGGGATCAATTTTACTCATCTGTACAGAGTACGTACAGAAAGTTTTTTTTACTTTTTTTCTTCTTTTTTTAATTGACGGCTTTATGATTAGATACTGTCCCTACAAAGGGCTTTGGTGCTGAGGATTATAGATACTGGGCATGGACCCAATATGCTCTTGTAAACAACGTGTATTATGGAGTAAAAGAGGAGGATGACTTGCCTGTGGCTGTCTACTTTTCTGATGCTGGTGTACGATTTTACATTGTTTTTTCTTGTAGAAAAAAAACATTGCTGATATCAAACCCCTTAGACTAAGGCTCTAGACAAAAAAATTGCGTGGTGGCAAGATTATAAAGACTGTCCTCAGGTTATTCGTTATGTTGGTAAACGTGAAGGATGTCTTGCGACTGATCTTCCTTACGCATCGTTGCAGTACGTTTTTTACTCAATTTTTTTTTTGGATATTTTTCGCCAAAGATTACTCGTAATAACACCGTTTTTGGCATTATTTCTTATTATTTTATTCAAGGCAACTCGCTTCCAGATGGCGTCAGAAGAACTGGCCAGTAATGGAGCGAGGTATAAAGGCATCTCACCTGTTTTTGTGTAAGATTATGCTTTCGCGTATATTATGTAGTCTGAGCCAAGTGAATGCTTGGCAAGGTAAATCAGGTACGTATTACTCCTTTTTTGTTTTGGTTTTTTTTATTACTCGTAAAAATAACCCTTTTTAGCGTTTGATTTCGGCCAAATTAATCCGGACAATATCTTGGTTAGTAACTTTGCTCCTGGGCAGTTTAGAATCAATATTTGTTTTGCTACCTTCAGTACACGAACGGAATGGGCCTCACCTGAGAAAGAAGGTGGTTTTAAACACCCTAAAACAGATGTATACACTATCGGTGAGTGTTCCTTTATTTTTTTTCGCAGTTTTTTTTAATTGTTCACGTTGACTTTGGGAACTTTTTTTTTGATTTTTCTTTAAAGGGTTATTGCTGTTCTGGCTTTTTACTGGTTGTGAACCTGATGCAAATCTTTCAACGGAAGCCGCCGAAAATCAAATTCGCCGTCAATTGGACGCTTTAGTAGATTTCGCTATACAATCTGGTTGTGAATACGCTACAGAAGTAGTTAACGCAGCACAAGCAGTTTTGGTACGTATTTTTGAATCTTTTGTTTTGTTTTGGAATTTGCTTCGTGTAGTTTTACTTATTTTGATCGTAGCTTGCTACACAAAGACAGTCTTCAAGGAGGCCTTCTGTTAGAGAGCTTAAAAGCCATCCTTTCCTTGCACCTCGTACAACTATTGACAGGCTGTTTATTGCTCTTCATGCTCTTAAACAACGTCAGGAATCTCATTTTGTTAATCTTGATAAAGAACTAAACGAACAGCGATGGTATAGCTCAGTGGCTCAATCTATTTGTAGACAAAATGGTGTCAGTGAACAACAAAGCGCTACTACTTTTCTTGACCAACACAACCAAAACGAAGCAAACAATAATGTATTGCCTCTTGGATGCTTTTTTTGGTATTGGGCAAAACATTTGCCTAAAAATATGGATACACAAGACGTTTGGAACATACTTGATGAAGTCGTTTTAGATGCTCTAACGCCGGGAGAGGCTTACAAAATTTTACCTGGGCTTCAATGCTCCTCACATACCTGAGAATCCAAAAAAAAAACCAAAAACCAAAAAACAAAAACAAAAAAAAACTGGCGGATTTCTCAAATTGTAAAAATGAAAATATGTGTATAAAACTCGTGGGAGAGTCATTAAAGTAACCTAAGCAAATACTTCACGTAGTGGTTTTTTTCGTGCAAAGACTGAAAAACGAATTACACTCAACGAAATAAGAACTTGGTTTCGTAAATGTTCGTAACATTTTTTTTTTGGTTGATGGCTTATGGAATTGCAGTTTAAGTGCACGAACTTTTCTATCTGCTGTTTTATTCCCCTCTATTAGCAATGGACGCCGGTTGTTTGATAAATTGTGACGATAAGCGGGTCTTGAGTGAAGAAGAACTGTTGGAGGGTATTCCTACAAGTATTGAAAACCAAAACAGTGATGAAACGCACTATATGTATCGCAGAGTGATTTCAGACAGCCCAACTCAAACGAAACAAGAAGAGCCTTCGTGGAAACTACAACACTCTAAACAACCCTCAACATCTCGACGAAGCTCATGCCGGCTCTTTAACGCAACCGAGAAAGTTGAAGGCGATAACACAACTTTCGACCCTTTTAGGGTCCACGAAGAACCACCACCACATCTGCAGCGACGAAAGAGCAGCATAGAAATTTTAAAGCTTTATTCCACCCCTTCCACACTTGAAACCGACAGGCACCTCATAAAATTGTAAATACTTGTACTATAAACACCCTCTGACACAATTTGATGCATGTACATCTTTTTTTACTAAACCACCCAAAAAAAGCGCGCGGCATATATACCGCGTTTAAACATAACTAAAATAGCGATCAAAGTGGTACACAAGTTTTTAAAAAGCACCGAAAAGTGTTTTGTACACTACCTCTTCAAATCGACCAGAACAAATTCGTTAGTGCTTATACTAGTATCTGGTTCGTTTTGTGCGTTTGTGTCGGCTCGCCGAGATACAAGTTCGTGCAGTTATGTAGCATCCTAAACAGATAACCACCCACGGCGCATAGGTATTACACTGTGAAGCATTACAGACACTTAGTAGCGCTTGGAAGCAAGGAAAACTAAAAAAAACTCAAACATTTACTCGCTCAAGAAAGGCCTCTACGACCTATCATACGCACTGGAGTAGGTTATTCGGTTCCGGAATATATTTCCTAAACTAGTGAGTATGAATGGCACAAAAAAGCAGCGAAGCCAAAAAATGAGTGATTGTCAAAAATATTTGTCAACTAATGATATAATTTGATTGTACATAGCACAAACCCTATGTTCTATATGCATAACTAAATATCAAGCATGAAAGAAAAACGTCAAATGTGTCGCTTTACGAGCCGGAACAAATCATTCTTTTTGTAAAATTATGATTTGCTTTTCGTTTTCGCTTTCTTATAAAATTACAACTCGGCTATTTGGGTTTTGTCATAAAATAATGATGCTACTAAATATCATTATTTAAAGCTTATTTCGCATTGTTTTGACAACTTTGATTATTCGTCAATACAATTAAACAGATCTTTCCATGCAGTTGGTAAATTGGTGCACGCTTCAAACTCCAATCTCTTAGGATAGTGAGCAAAGCAGCAATGTTGTAAGTACACTGCAAGATCAACTTCATTAGCATGATATTTGACTTGTTCCCAAAAATAAAATCAAGAAGTATTTTTGTCTAAAAAATTCCAACTTCTTTTTCACCACTGTCTTTCTCCGACGGTTAGAAGTGAATAAATGAACCCAGTCATCCTTCTTGTTTAATTTGAAGTTTAGGTTATGTACCCCAACCGCCATACTTCACCTTGCAGTGATCATACTTAAAGTATGTCGGCAAGCCAGTAGCACGTGACCACAGAATCCACTAAAAAAAGCAAGTATGTTAACCCAAATGGAATTGCTACTATGCTCTACTTGAAAGAAATTCCAGCTTACATTTGTACAACCGCACGTAGGTTTGTTTCTGCGCATGATTAGAAGAGTAAGGTCATTAAGAGTCCCAGGGAAACTTGGCGTAATGACAATTCATGCATGGTAGACATTTAAAAATTGACAGTTTTTGAAGATTTGTAGTTTTATGTGACCAAAAATTATTTAGGTACTTTGACATGGCGTGTTTAGCTACGGGTCGGCTCCTGCAGCGTTTTACAATCCAAACGTCACTAAAGCGTACTGTTTCAAGAGATACACGCGTAGTTGTACGTGCCAGAATTGCTAGAAGATGTTTGAGCACAAATGGCGGTGAGCACGCCAAATTTATGAAATTAGCAATAGAACAAGCTCAAAAGTCTCTCAATACTGGTGGTACGCCTAGAAAATAGATAGAATTATAATACGGCAGTTAACCGCTGGAATACAGGCATTCCTATTGGCTCTGTTCTCGTAAAGGGCGGTAAAGTGATAGGCAGCGGTCATAATCAACGTGTACAAAAGGGCAACCCTATTCTTCACGCTGAAGTAGATTGTATGCAAGTGCGCACTTTGAAGACTTCTGTTCGTTCTCTAATTGGCTATAGAATGCAGGTAGAGTAGGAAACTACAGAGATACGGTATTGTACTCGACGCTAATGCCTTGTCACATGTGTGCAGGAAGTATGACGTGTTTTTTTTTGGTTTTGATTGTTTCTGACTTCTCTGAAGCTGCTGTACAATTTAAGGTGCCTATAGTAGTAGTTGGTGAAAGTAGAACGTTTGAGGGTGCTCCAGAATTCATGCGTGGCCATGGTGTGGAGGTACAGCTTGTTAAATTCTGGAAAAAAAAGTCAAAGTTTTTTTCTTGTTTTTAGTCGTCCACCCCATAGAGACACCTATTTGGTTTCACTTTTCATATGTGATAAGTATATCACCTAGGCCTGGTGTTTCTAAATAACCATTGTTTTTGTTGCTGTTTGCAATAACGGAATATCACTCTTTTACTTTTTGTTTTTTTGCAAAGTTTTTCTCTGAGGTTACCATGACGTTTATTTAGGTAATTGATATGGATTTACAAGAGTGTGTTGATATGATGGAAAGCTTTATTAAGGAAAAACCTAATCTTTGGAATGAAGATATAGGCGAGCCTTGTTCTGTCAGTGGACTAGAAAAAAATTAATCAGCTCATGCATCAATAAAATCTAGTTAGGCAAGATTTATCACAAATAATGCAAGCAAGCCCATCACGTGTCTATTGATGGGTTCAAAATACCTTGTAGATACAGCCACCATACGGCTGTCATAATCGACCGTTAATTTTATTGGTCGTGATTGTTTTCAGGTCTTTGTTATAAATTATGGTTTGTTCTTTGTGTACACAAAGTGGATGACTCACATGTGATTGAGGAAATAGAAAAAACTTAGTTTGATTCATATCTGGTAAATAGTATAATACCAATACCATGGCTACATGTTGTGGCGTTTGCGCCACTTTGATAGTAGCTTTGCTTAGTGTATTCGTATATTTTCTAGTGACGACAGCACCTACAGAGGCAAACAAACCTGTAAACACTGAAGACATTATCGCTGAGCATGGAAAGTTCCTTAGATTATCTAATGGTCGTATTCTTGAATATTTTGAACTAGGTGATATAACATCAGGTGATACGATACTATTGATTCATGGATACGGCCAAACAGGTCGATTCTTTAAGTTTTATTCTAAAGTTTTTAAGAAACTAAAAGTACGCGTTTTATCCCCTAGTTACCCTGGTACTGGGCGATCAGAGTTCTTTCCTTACGAGTTTAAAGACTTTCATAAATACGCAGAAGAATTATTAAATCACGTGGGAACTTATAAAGTTTATGCTGTGGGTGTCTCAAATGGAGGTCCTCATGTTGCTGCTGTAGCTGCAGGTCTTGGAGATCGAATTAAAGACATTGCGATGCTCGTACCTCTTTCAGAAAAAGTACCCGGGAATGATCCGTTTAAAGAATGTCCCTTGAAGTCTAGAATAGCGATGGCGCTACTACAGCTCCCTTATATTGGTAGTTTTATTAACAATTATGCTATTAAACCTTCTCTTATATCTGATCCTATCGGTCATTTCGAGAAACTGATTCCAGAAGAATGGGCCATTTTACGAAACGAGGCAAGTAAAGAAGAGATGGAGAACCTGGCGAACGACCAAGCGCGTGGTGTTGTACAAGGTGTTGATAGCTTGAATCATGTTATGTATCTTAATAGTAAACCTTGGGGTATTGATTATGATAAAGTAGGGGAGAACAGAAGAGTATTTATTTACTCTTGTTCACGTGACAGAGTTTGCCCTAGTTCTGGTCAGGAGTACTTGGCAAGCCGTATACCTAATAGTCAACTCATTAAACACGGCTGTTCTCATATGACATCGTTCTCACATTTAACAGAAATTATACAGAAATTAATGAGCCATGACGAATAATGTGAAACACGTTTTTGTGAAGCAGTTTCTACTTGTATCTCCTTGTTTGTTTTTGTCTTTTCAATAAATTAAAGGTGTTTGCATGTACTAGTTCCTTTCGTATTCACAAGTCACTGATAACGGATTTTACAGTTTTGCTTGTGTTCATAGTGTTTACTACATTTCGCTACAAGGATGTAAACGTATCACATGATCATGTATTAAGTACCTTGCAGATGTAAACTGTTAACTTGTCAGGCGAAATGCAACAGATGATTGGCTGTTTCCACTTTCAGCTTTTAAGGCAACAAGATTAAATGGCTACTGTAGGGTTGCATCAATGTTACAACTAGTTCTTGAAGAAAAAGATTATCAAAAAACAATAAAAAAAAGAAATGGAACACGTAAAGATATGGTTCAAGAGGGACCTACACTACACCCAAATAAATGCCATCTGTTAAACCTTCCAGGAGAGATTCAGTTTTATAATATCGATTTGGACCGTTCCGTAAACATAAATTGGACGCTGTTCTCGAAACAAACGGCAATGGTGACTAGGTTTGATGGTAATTTTAAAAAGCATGGCAAATGACAAAGAAGATTGGTATGACAATGGCCAAAGAAGCAATGTAACTTCATCAAAGGAGAACTTGAGGGAGAGTACAATGAGTGGGCCAATGATGGCAAGTTGTAAATGGTAAGTTTGGCTGGCGCATGCTCGGTATTGGGACTACAACAAGCCATAAGAAAACAGTATATAAGAGAGCCAGGTGCAAGTGTCAGTTTCTATCGTCGAGAAACGAATATGCTCGCTTTAGGCGCTGATATAACTTTCCCTGCTTGGAACCTGGCAACAACAGAAAGCATGTAGCACAACTTAGTGGAACAAAAAAAATTGTAAACTCACGTTTGTTACGTAACCAAAGAGGAAACTATAAAACCCACGCTTACGCGATTTGTGCTTCAGTATTGTACGTTATACGATTCTGAGTATTGTAGATAATTGTTGTTGTAAAACTATTTTATTGTTGCTACGCTGTGTTTTATGGTACGCCAGGGAAGCTGTCAACATACTTGATTGTAAAGTCTTGGCCGCCAGTAACAATTTTGATTTTGTAGTCTGGGAAAGAGTCTACAATTTGCCATTTGCCCGGACCATCAGGGAAACAGTCGACTTTTTGTACGTTGAGGTCACAAATGCCTGTGTCAACCTACAAAGAAAATACGTTAGTAATGCGTCTAGTCACTCTCCTGCCTAGAAAACGGCGATTTCGGGATGTGAACTTACTTTTACTTCGTAGTCTGCGAAACTGTCTACGAATTCGATTTTACCGAAGATTTTAGATACGTCAGCCATTGTTGTTGTTGTTGTACTTGTTTAATATGATATTTGTTCACTTGAGAGTGACTTTAAGTCACTTTTTTGTTGAACATTCACGAAATCCAAAGATGGCACCTTTTTTTTCAATTTAGGAACTTTGTTGGGTTTGAAAGACGCGCTCAATAATTGCTGTAGATAGCGTTTAACTTAAAAAGGTGTCAAATGAGGCTATTCAGTGTCTGTTGTTATCAGAATTGGTCAACTACGAAAGTAAGCTTACTTTAAATTAAAAATCAGATTCACTAAATGAAAGAAATCGGAAGTTCCTTAAGATTTTTTTCATTAAAAGTAAACTGCTTGGTTGTTTTATACAACAAACAGCTGTTTATCTAGTACTTCTACGCGTAGGAGATATGCTGTGCACATTTTAGGTTGCGAATGTCCTATGAACTGAAACAATATTATAGCACTATGAGGGCGATCGCTAGCATGACGTAACATCCAGAATCATACCAAGTACTCCCCAGGACAGAAATTTCGCATATTTAACAAGAAAACTGTAGTCTTTTGTTCTAACTACCAGTGATACACGGCTTTCTATATTAACAATACATATCTTGAAAGGTGAAGATGGGTATCATTTATTTAAAGCAACACTGAAACAATGAGCAGTACAAACATAAGAAGAACGCTGTTTGTGACGGCGTCTGATGTATCGTCAAGACTCATAGTAGCACCAAGAGTTGGATCATATGTTATGAGATCAGCACCGGCGGCAAACTCAACCTCAACGATCCTAGCTTCCCAATTTCCATTGAATTTTGATTTCAACTGAGCTTCAATTTGAACGTTGTTACCAAAAGCAGCTTCAAAAGTGGTTGTTTTGAACGCCGAAACTGTGACCTAACGCTCCATTAGCTAATTTGTTGACACATCTTGCTGCAATTGATTTCAAAACGCGACGTGCGGTGGGCAATAGTTGGAGGTCGAAAAGTAATACTCTTCTTTTGTGTGTTTCTTTGTTTTTTCGGAAGAAAAAAAACGTACTGGTTTAGTTTCTAAATTGTACACGGCTTCTTTGGCTACTTTGAAATATACTGGGTTATCTGTAGTTTGTTGTGTGACAACACCCAGTTCGCCTTCCCAAGAAGCACTTCCAGAAGCAACGCCCATAGAGAGAACCAAGTTGTTTTCAGCATTAGCGTATTGGTACCCAGAAAGTTGAATGATACTCTCCTATTGAGGGTTAGCACGATATCGGAATGCCTGTGCATGAGGATGGTTCTGGAAAACGTACGAGTGTTGCTGGACCGACATTAGTGTCAAAGTTTGAAGTTCCATGTGAGTCAGAAATCATAAAAGTAATAGCAAGATCACCGCGGTAATCAGTATCTGGAGGAATACGACCTCCTTTTCTAACCATCCTGGCAGTGTATGTTCCCCATTTAAGAGAGTCTTTAGTTCCAATATCAGTGAGTTGATAGTTGTTTCTCTAATCACGTGTTTAGTAAGCGCGTCAAATAGAATAAAGTGAAACAACTTCAAGTATGATTCGTACGTTGAGATAGAATGTATCAATGACATGTCCTGTAGTATTTTTTTCTTCTATTTTGAAGAACGAAGTAGCCATGAACCCAGCAGCTAGATCGGCTCGAAGTTTAAAAGGCTAATATCGATAGGTTAGACACTGCGTACTCATAGTAAGCACGTACGTCATCTAATGTTGGTTCTTCTACAGCAATTTGAGCTCCAAAGAAACCAAGAGTAGCAGCTGGGAAACGAGCTATTACCGAACCCAGGACTGGAGCAGCAGATGCTAAGTGACAATAAGTATTCTACAACGTATTTTTTCCTTTTGTTTTTGCTATGAGTGAAAGAAAGGTTTGTACCTCCGGACATGAAGTTCAAGTTTCCACTTGACTTGTCTGCGTTTACTTCAAGAGAAGAGTACCGTAGTCCATTGAAAAAACGTTTCATGCTTGTAGCCCGTAAGGAACCACCGTTGTTGTCAACATTTAGCCCCCACTGTGTGTCTTTTGTTATTTGCTGTGCACGTGTTACACATACTGCCAAGGCAAGCAGTATACACGAAATAAAAACACTTGATCTCATGGTCATGGTCGTTGTCTTATATTATATTGATTGAGGTGTTGTTGTTTATACGATTGATAGGTATGGTAAATAAAGTAACAAACAGTCGCACAAAAGATAAAATTTATAACTTTTCGGAGATTTTGGGATAAAGTTGTGGGCGCCCATGTAACGGAACATTGTAATGTCCCAATATTTAACATTTTATTTTAGATAGTACGTACCTTGCTTTTGTAATTGGTTACTTCAAAAAAGCTTTTGGCGAAACTCGGAGAACACACAGTAAATTCTTGGCAAAGCAGACACACATTTTCCACTCAGGTGGATTCTTTGTATTCCCAGTTTTGGTTTAACGTTCGAGTATGAGACAGCGAATGCAAGCTAATATAGAGCACTGTTCGCTTTCAGTCGGGCCCATCGCTTCGCTCGGGACAAGAACCCGACCTTCGCTCACAAAATGTCATCCATTGGTGGGTATGGCAGCCAGGTTAATATGTGTCTAGTTACCAAAAGCCGCTCGCGTAGATTTTGCTTCAGATTCAGTAGAAAATCTCTTCCCTGCCTTGGCAAATTCGGGTCTTTGGGCAAGTTGTGGTAATAGAAATTATGTTGCAGTATCCGAAGTTTCTGTACTTTCGAAACTTTGTTGGTATAATTCTCACAGTGAGAAGTTATAAACTAATTTTTTTGTTACTCACCACAGTGTGAATGCGGAGAAACTTTAACGGTCTACGAAATCACAACCTGCAGTATGTTTTTGAAACGCTATATCTACTGTATAAGCATAGCTGTTTGTACTAAGTAATTTTCAAAAAATTTTGGTATGTTCGAGTACAAAAAACTTACTATGCATTGTCACTCTTTGAAGGCACTCTGTGGTGAGTATTGCGCCTTATTAAATAGTTAGTTACCTGATACGTGAGCAAGCTTGGTTGGTATAAAACAAGTTGTTAGTTCAAGTTGTGTGCATGCTATGCGCTATGCGAGGTAAGTTCTCGCAAAGTGAAAACCGCACGTGTGCTTTTTATTATTTTTCTAACCATGGTATCCATACACCAGGGTTACCATTTAATGTAGGATTGCAAAGTAAATCAGGTTCATTTTTCCATAGATAAGGAACCTAGAGATCATCAATATTAATTTCGGTCATACTTGATGGTGTCATACTTCTTTTTTCAGCTCCTCCTCCAGTTCTTGTTTTAATGAGTTAACAATTTCAGGGTGATTCAGAGCTAGATTTGTCTGTTCGTATGGATCTTTCTTCTAAAAGAATGTTTTAGATCATGTGAAATCAATTGTAGGAAATTTACTTACCAAGTCAAAGAGCTGATATACTGTATCATGTAAGTATGTGTTTGGTTCGTCTTGTACTTCTTCAATAAAATCAACAGTTTGTTCTCGACTTGGTGTAGTGATCAGTTTCCAGTATCCCCTTCTTATACTCATTGTTCTCGGCTCCCAATCCACTCCATCCATTCCATACCCAAATAGCGATACTATCTACAACAAATAGGAGTGTCATCATAACATGCTAAAGCTCACCTGTCGTTCTGTATGTTCGACATTTTTTAGCGTCAAAAAAGGCCAAATGTTTAACCCATCATTGTCAGGTATCTTATCATGTGGTACTGATATTAAATGACATATTGTAGGCAGCCAGTCGGTAACATGAACAAGTAAGTCTGTTTTCGTTCCTCTTGCATTTTGTGGGAGTTTTGGTGATACAATAAAAGCTGGTACACGTGTGCCACCTTCAAAGTGAGTACTTTTTTGACCTAGGTGATGTTTTTTAAGACAAATCCTCTTTGATTGGGTGTACCCCTTAATGGTAAGTTGCTACCACCATATTCTTCATCGCCACCATTATCGCTTGTGAATATAAGTATTGTATTATCCCACATGTTCGCATCTTTGAGGGCTTTTGTTAAATTTCTTAATGATTCATCTGCTGCAACAACAAGCGCACAATAATCTCGTCGCTTCTCATTTTCAATATGAGTACACCTAAGAGAAGTAGTTGGTAAGGTTGGTATTAATGTAATAAGCGTACTTTTCTGAATACTTTGGTGAAGGTTGAAGGTAGAAGTGAGGAAGAATTTGAGAAAACATAATAAACAAAGGTTCTTCTGTTTGTGCATTGCTATGAATGTACTTTACCGCTTCTTCTGTAAACAGCTCTGGTACATATTGTCCCTTTTTATTTGTAACAGGGTTTTCGTTGTCAAATAAATCAACAGCGTCCCATCCCTCATATGTCACATTATGACCCCTATAAAACAATCAACTTACTTGCAAAAAAATGAGGCCATGCTGCATTTACCAGTAGTCAATGTAAGCACCATGGTAGCCATAAAATGTATCAAATCCTCTATGGGTAGGTGTGTGATTCCATGTGTGATGCCCTAAGCTCCTAATCAGCTTGATAATATGACAACAAATACCAAGATGCCATTTTCCAAAAAGTGCTGTCTTGTATCCTAAACACATCTTCAACTCGAAGCATAGCTTCCATTCTGCAACATACCTTCGCTAGATAATATCTCTAATAGACTGTAACCACTATAAATACTTCAACAACATACCTGGTAGAATCTCGATGTCTGTTGGTAAACCCCACCCTTTACATCCACTTATTACACCTCTTTGCATACCAATCTTATGTACATATCGTCCAGAGAGTAAACTAGAGCGCGTTGGCGTGCACATTGGCTCCACATAGTATCTGTTCAATATTATGCCCTCTAAACTATAAACAGTTAGACGTGCTGAAGAACACGTGATTTTGTTTAAAAATCTGAGCCTTTTGCTAGAGCATCTATTGTTGGCGTTGGTAGCTCGCTGTTTGGGTTGTAACCCACCTAGAGATGAAATAAGTATAGACGCATTGCTTTAGAGGCAATAATTAGTACATCGTTAAATCCCATGTCATCAGTAACGAAAAAGATAATGTTAGGTGTATCAGATCCTTTAATTACAAGTACAAATGCCATTGTAGCGATTATGAGCACGTGATTTTGCATAGTGAAGTAGCCAAGAACTACGCTTTTGGCAAAGAAATTACGTCCCAAAAAGTATAGTCTTCTGTTTTCTCGCCACTGTAGTTAGACACACAAACCACAATTACAACAAAACAACAATAAATACTTCCGTAAAACGATAGCTAAAGTACGCATGTCACTAACATTAGAAGGCTTGGTGAATCACTCACAACATTTGTAAAAAAGATGGTATTTATTGTGAGGTAAATACCAATGAGGCAAACCGAAAGTAATTAAGTGTAGGGATTCCATCAACGCCAATGCTTGATTCACACGTATTACGCGACCAACTGCGGATACAGATTAGTCAATTGCTTTTGTTCAATAAAAAAAAACCAAAAGTACCTAAATTCCGCTTGGACTTGTCCGTTTACTACATTTGATAATGGAATAGAGTTAAATCCATCTGCATCTGAAAACGAATGTTCTTTGTTGTTTATGCTAACTTTCCAGGTTGTTGAACAAGCGTCTGTAACCCCAAATCTAAAAAACAGTCAGACGACAGTTTTTGGTTTTTGCCGTGCCGAAGAGTCGCAGTTTTTGCGTTTGAAGGGTTGGCGTTTGCTGTACAGTTGACGGTTCCCGAGTTTTTAGAAGTATCAACCATCACACAATCAAAGAAATATTCGTTAACTGAGTATGTGTCCTTCAAGGTATCCTGAAAGTTCGTGGCAACTGATAGAACCTTTGAAAAAAAAAGAAATAAGTTGTAGCCTAAAATGTACACGTGCTTACTGTCAATGATTTTGGCGGTACTTGAAAACTTTGTGAACTTTGTAGCGAGTGTCCAAACTTGTATAAACGCGTTGAATTCAAGACATACATCGTTCCATGGCTCAATGACAAATTTGGTATTGATAGGAAGATTTCTTGAGAGTTTTCTTCAGTATTGACGATACCAATGTTTAATGTATTTGAAGTTGTCGAAGCTTCTACTAAAAGAGAATTGCTCTGAGAGGTAGCCATAACACGAGTACCTGTAGTAGGTTTTTGTTAGAGGTGTGAAATTAATAGATTTTCGTTGTCACCTCTCATTGGTTTCATGGCTTGGTACATTGCCATCTCTGGAGTAATAGGTATGGCAGAGGTTCCATTGAATCTATCAAGTCCTGAAACGCCAAAATCAAATATTTGGCGAGCAGAGATCTTATCAGGATGACGCAAGAAGTTAAACGTTAAAAGAATAGTTTCAAAAGTCCGTTGATTGTAGTGCGCTTTCCAGTTATCGAAGTCGGCTTGAGTATCGATCTGCACTTGCGTTTCAGTGATAGCGGAACGTAACCTATCAGGCAATGAGTAACGGTTGAGTTGTTGTTAAGTTGGTAGTACCATTTGCCATGTTCTGTTTTGGCGTATGCGGTAATAGTATGTATTTCACCTAGAAGATTCTGGACATTGTTAGGTGTCTTGTATGAATGGAAGTCAATATGATCTAGAGTGTTCAAAGGAAGCGCAGCATCCATCAGTGGTTTCGTATAACCCAACTATGACGAGTATTACAACAATGGAGTCACGTGTTTGAAAGTTGTTTTTGTTTTCATAGTACCCATGTTTTACCGTATGTTGGAGGACACCATGTCACAGGACCGCCAATATTAATACCAGGATTCTCTTGTTTGATAGAAGAAACGACTTGTTTATAAAAACTAGCATAATAATCACCATCCTTTCCAGCACGCCAAAAATGAGCATTTGGTTCGTTCCTAAAAAACCGCTTTAGGCATATAAAAAAGTCACGTGATATTTCTTCATCGTACCACAAGTGAAAGTATTTAACGTTTGGGTTAACCTTACGTATAAGTTTTACATACTGCGTCATAAAAAGAGTCCACCAGTCGAAATCTACTGGGATATTTCCAGTGCTATGAAAATTCTAAGGTCACCAAACAAATAAAAACTCTATTTTACCTGTCACATTGTACATTAGAAGAGCAGCTACCGTCAGGTGTCTTTAGATAAGCCTTAAAAAGGGAGAGTAAGACACTTTCAAGTACTTTTTTGGTGATCCTTATACCCATTGTTCAACATTGCTTCGTGATAGTGCACCGTTTTTAAACACCTGACCCATAGCGTCGTGCTCAGTGAAAGTTTTTTCGGCACCTTGTCACGACAAAATAAGCCTCGCAAAATGCCGTTTCCAATACATCACGTGTTTGCAGCGTACCATTAGGATCCTCAAAGTAACTCTTTAGTGCGCTTAGAGATAGTGGGCTTCCTTTAGGCAGCAATTTACCGCTAATAGAGCCAAAACCAATCTAGAATGGGTTCTTAGCCTTAGTCAGAACGTATGTAGAAGCGTACTGATTCTACACCGTAAGTTGTAACATAGTTTTCAGCATCTTGGCCATTAGTCCAATATCCTGAGCTTCCGTACGTTGTAAGTCCAAATATTTGCGGTTGTATCGTTGTATAACCGTTTACATTGACAACAGTATCAGTATTGATTGTTACCGTTGTAGCACATACTACAGCTGCTACAAAAAAGCTCAATAAAGCAAACTTCATTGTTGTTTTGTGCACAAAATGTCACTTAAACCATTCTACACTTTTGACTTAACAAAGAAGCACGTGATTGACGTGATTGACTCGTCCAGATTGCAATAATATTCGCAAGTATGGAATCCTATCGCGCGCATATTAGTCGTTCAGCGCGGTGTTGGGTATTTAAAATGCTTGACTTTCGTTTACTCTCCAGCTTTCTTTTGTACCATTACTTTGACGAACGAAGACAGGAAAGTTGGAAATTATGCTTCTCTTTGTGGTTGTAGTATCGTTAATAGTATTTGGGATATTAAACGCGTTATACGTAGTAAACTACAAGGTACAACTGTCGATTTGGCCTTTTCCACGCGTAACAATACATTTTAGAGTGCTATGGATGCGCCGGGTCCTTTTATTCCGTTAATGATATTTGGACCAATAATAACGTTCATTCGAGCGCGAGCCCAAATGAAAAAGATTGGTGTCTATAATTTTGGAACGTTAATGTTCAAAAAGGTACCTTTGGACAGATTTTTCATATAAAAAGGACTTTTGGACTCAAGTATTCAACTCGTTGTTCTCTTGTACCCGTTAATTCCACCCTCTTTTGGTAGCAATCACGTGACACAACCATTTATCACGTGACTTGTTTGAATAGTCGTTTTCTTATTACATTAGTATGGTCTTGTGTGGGGCATTAGGGATGTTGTTGGCAGAAGTATTATGCTGGTTGCTGAGCCTACTTGCTTGGAGCATGTCCTTAAAGGCAGCTTCAGTAACTACGTTAAGGGTATTGGTGGTCGCTTTACATCCTTTTAAGAGTTACTTTAGGACCAAGATACCAGTACTGTTTGAAAGAGTTGTTTGGTGATGGTATTTTCAACGTTAATGGAGAGAGGTGGAAAAGGCAACGTAAGGTAGCAAGTCACTTATTCAAAACTCGTGAAATTCGACAAATGCTAAATGTGTTCAACCGACACTCTCAACAGGTATGTATTGATTTGTTGATAACGCCAACAGAAGGCTAATCTACTTGATTGACTAGGTATTACATATTCTAAGTAAGAGCGCTGCTAGCGGTGATATTGTAGATATTCAAAACTTATTTGCCAGGTATACACTTGATTCAATAGCTGAAATTGCATTCGGATATGAAATAGATAGCCTTAATGAAGATTCTCAAGATGACACTAAGAGGGAGTTTGCAAATGCTTTCAATAAAGCGAGTATGTTAGTCGCAACACACTATGATAACCCTTTCTTTTTTGTACGTTTCAAGTTATAAAGTAATAACAGCAAAAGAATACAAGACAAGCAATCCACTTCGAATTTTTTAAAGGGTACTAATTGCGTTTTGTTGATAGCTTCTAAGACATGCTCCTTGGCTTCAAAAGTACCTTTTTGGTAAAACAATGAAACAACAAACAAAAAGCATTAAGATAATGGAAGATGTCATTTACGAGATTATTAACAAGCGTAAGACAGACAAAGACCTTGAGTCCAAACAAGCACGTGCTATATTTTTTTTGTTTCTTACAAAAAAGAGAATCGAATGCATTCAACAGCACTGAAACTTATCTTTGATAGGATCTGCTTTCTGGCTTTTTCCAATACGGAAAAAAAAATGATATGGAGTTCACAGATAAATATCTAAGAGATATAACCCTGAACTTTATGTACACTCTATAACGTATAGAATGAAATCCTTACCATATTTTGAGGCTTGCTGGTCGTGATACAACTTCTGCAGCATCTTCTTTTTGTGCTTATCTCTTAGCCAAGAATCCAGATAAACAAACAAAGGTATCACAAACACGTGAATTTTGCACTGTTCAGTAGGATTTTTGTTATTAATTTTCTGATGTAGTTGGTTGAAGAGATTGATAGATGTACTGGAGGTAACTTGCCTGAGTACGACATGATTAAAAAAATGCCATACCTGCGTGCATGTATAGATGAGACTCTAAGATTTTACCCACCTGTCCCTGTTGATCCAAAGGAAGCTGTACATAACGATGTTCTTCCAAACGGTACAAAAGTTAAAGCTGAGGTAAGTAGCATGTGAAAAGCAGCCACTTACATCTTTTTCAGACGGACGTTATTTGGTATGCATATGCTCAAGGTCGTATGGAAGAATATTGGGAAGAACCAATGAAGTTCTGGCCAGAACGATGGTTATCACCTGATGGAAAAACACCAATAAAACATCCGTATCAATTTATTCCTTTCCACGCAGGACCAAGAACTTGTTTAGGAAAACAAATGGTACCACGATTTTGATAGTCTTTACAACCAACTAAATAACTGCGAACTTGATGTAATTATTTATTAAGGCATACACGGAAACAGCAGCACTTTTGATTTGCTTATTTCAAAAATACCGCTTGAAAGATGTACCTCATGATCCACCAAACGTTACCCTGGCAGTGACCCTTATGTCACAAAATGGTGTTAAAGTAAGTGTGATGCCCAGATGAAATGTTTCTGGTTGATCATTTAACCACGTGTACTAAGTATAGAATAAAATAACTAAATCATTAAGCTACATCTCAACAGATATTATTAACGTGTAACATGCTGATCATCTCCTTAATCGCCCAGTAGCAACACTTCAGTAGGAATATTAGCGGTTTCATGGTGCTCGGTAGCTGGCTTTTCATCAGTATACTTGTATGCATATACCACTTTCCCAGTTCGACTCTTCCTCATCTGTGTAACTCTTACACCATGCTCGTATGTTGAGATAACGCTATCATCAGCTTCTTCTCCCGGATTGCACATCCAATGGGCTGTGGTAGTTTTTGTACCATGTAACTTTCCATCAAGAAAATAAGCTGTGCTGATAGGCTCACAAGTATCCTTGTCTAACCATTCTTCTTTTCCTTCTTTTTTCCCATCGTCGCCATAAGTACTAGTCTTACGAATGTTTCCGTTTTTATAGTAATCAGTATACTTACCAACCCAGTTACCATTTTTCATTGTACCACGTGATTTAATGGCTTTAACACTATGATAGAATTCAGTGTGATCTCCGTTTTTAAGTCCATTCTGGTAGTGACATATAAGAGTGACTCTGTCGTTATAAGGACCCCATTCTTTATACTCTCCTTCTATACCACCATTCTTGTAGAAGCAAGAAGCAAGTATTGTTCCGGATCCGCCATAGTATCTTTTGTAGTCTCCGTCTAATAACCCATTGCGGTATGTTGTGTCAACATAGACAAATCCACTATCATGCCAACGTTTAAATGGTCCATGTAAGACACCATCAACGTAGTTCACCTCAAACTGAAGGATCCCTTTCTTAATACCAACCAATTTACCAGTTTCTGTATCAGCCCATCTAAGATAACAATCAGAAAACTGAACAACAAAGAACTTCTCATTTCTACGTACAAGTTCTTGTTCCAAATACGTTGCAAGCCGTGAAGCTTTCCATTTTTGTATTGGTATTCTTCTAATCTCAGACCATCAAACCAAGATTTATGAGATACAATCTCTCCGTTTTCGTAAGTATCAACGGCGATGAGATTTCCGTCTTTGTTGTACTCTCTCCACTCTCCAACGCGTAGATTATTAAAATATAGCGCTTTAAGCTTCAGAACGCCATTTTCATGCCATGTTTGGAACCTACCTGTTTTCTCAAGAGACTCGTTGTAGCGAGTGGATACAGCGCTTTTAACACAAAATAGAGGCCACTTTTGGTACAAATCGCTATCAATATCCCATACTAGGTGAGATATCTCTAATGGGAGCGAAAGCAAGTCTTTACTAAGTTCGCTGCATAAAAGTAAGGATTGCCTCAGGAAAATAAGCGTACTTACCTTGTATAAATACTATCCACTCCGTGTGTTGTCATTACGAGTTCTGATTGTTGTTTGGAGCTCTCAGACTTACTAAAAAGTCTTTAGAAGTCGACTGATTTCGGACCTTACTAAATATGGAGCTACAAACAACTTGCTTATTATCGCATGAGTGCTTAATAAGCCGTTATTGCATGAAATCCATAAGATTTGCACGAAACTATGTAAAGAAATACCTTACGTTTTTTGTAAAAGCGTCAGTAGGTACCAAGTTTGACTTTACATTAAAACGGCCTACAACCTCCGTTTACTAATGTTTGAGACTAAGGAATATGACATAAGTACAAGTCAACAATCGAGCGTTGTAAGCAAGGATTCGAGGTAATAACGCAATGCCTAAGGTATTGCTTGACTGTGAGTTGCATATTGTTAACGATGTAACAGCAAAAAAAATACATAAACCTTAAAAGAAATAAACACTTTTTTTATACAATTACTTTCAATGCTACTGTTACTTCTAAAACATTCAATGTCATCCCAAACTCTGGTCCATAATAAATTGTTTAATTTGACCATTGGGAAACCATTGCTTCATATCTTGCTTTTTACCGTTTACAAAGTTACACTGCATACTTATAATACTTATAGTGTTAATTTTGCGCTTACGTCTTGTTTTGCAGTCATGCGATTTGGTGAAGTAATGTCAACACAGGTAAACAGAAAAAAGTTTTCTATTTTCTATGCTGCCCGAAATATAGTTACAAGATTATCGAATAGTTCACGTGAGACACAAAAGTAACTGATTATACTATGGAAGCATTGCCAAGCGAAATACATGCGTATTTGCTTCAATTTTTGCCAATAAACGCCGTAACCTCCCTACGATTGGTTACCTCGAGTTTTGCAGCGTGTTCTTGGCTACACGCGCCTTTTAAGGTAATCTAGCTACAAGTAAGCACTCTAACCCTTAACCTATTGAATAAAGGAACGTGCTACTAAATACCAACATGTACAATGGGGCGAAATACTGCATGGAGTCAAAGCAATTTTTTGTGGCGAGCAATCTAAAGTAACACTTTTTCAGTAAAAAAACGTGAAAAAAAAACTAAGGTGGCTCATGCGATAATAGGTTTATGCCATGGCTTCAAGCGGTATTCATTGCATCACAGAAGATTGTAATACCTTGATTGTACCAGTTGAAAGAGCACAATTTATAGGCTATGGTAAGTGTAAAAGGCTAGAAAGACCTTAGCAAAATCTCATTATTTTCTTAGATAGCGTTGAAAGGAAGGTTTATTGGCGTATAATAAGAAGTAGTAAGATGCTTATTCATAGCTGTAATATAGATCATCCTAATGAGGATAGCACTTGCATGGAAGCCGAGGATGGCACATGCCACCTTAAAAAGTTTAGCTTTGTACGGCCCAAAAATGATAGCATTGGAACTATAAAACTTGGAAGTTGTAGAACTTTTATTTATGCACGTCGAAATGGGAACCTTGAGATCGTATCACGTGAAAACCCAAAGAAACTACTGGCAAAAAGAACTATATCTAAACTATCTCCAGAAATAGTGTGCAATAATCAAGGCAAGATATTTACAGCAACTGCAATGAATGGATATGAAATACGTCAAATTTTTGAAAGCGCTGATTGGTCATTCACAACTAACATCAAAATGCTATCCATTAACAAATCAAATATATCACGTTCTTTACGGAGAGTCGAGAAGATAATAGAGTTTAAAAACTCTCATGCATCACACATAAACGGCGTTACATGTGATGAAAAGGGTAAACGTATTGTAATCGTTTTCATTTATTGACTTTTTTGTTCAAGGCAACTTTTACTATGTCACACGTACTGGTGTATTCAAAATACTTCCTTGCGGAGATCATTACGAAATACGCACATCATTGTCATCCACGAATGATATAATCAGTGTGTCATGCCATAAAAAAGACTTATTTTTGATTAGTAAACACTCAGTATTGTACAAAATAAATCTGACCTAAAACAAACTTTATTGCTTTGTGTGGCAGCAGCACAGTAAACAACATCACTTGAAAAAGCACCTACTCGATGCCGAAATATGTGCTTTTTTCGCCTAGGCGAGCGTATTTGGAAGCAACAGTGTGGAAACAAATGTTGGTATTAGCGATTGAGCAAAACAAGCAAAAGAAAGAATACATTTATAAAAATTAAATTGATTTGTATTATACCACAAGCGTTACAAACTCTACAAGTACGGTACCTATTGGGTGTACCCAATGGCGCTCTTAACAAAAAAAAAACCAAGATACGCTTTTTACCCTTTTTCGTCACTTAGTCCATTTGATCACGTGTTGCCAAGCCACACATAAAACGTGATCATTTCTTTTTAATGAAAATGACCACAACAATAATGACAATCAGTACAGCAACAACTGTACCAATTGCCAAGATACATAACTTATTGCGGGCTTTCTTTTGATACTTGGCTGCTTTAGATACTTCACTAACAGCTTCTGTAGTATTCTGGTGTGTATGTTCAACGTTAGTTTCAATGTTATCTAACAAACCAAGTTAGAACGAGCAAGAGACAGAAGAACGTGCAAGCGAGAGAAGAAAATGAGAAGAAAAAAAAGACCGAGAAAAAATTGATCACGTGATTAGCTGGCGGGGTAAAAAAATTCCGTACCTATCATTTGTCCTTGCTCATTAACAAGATCAGCGAGATCCTTCATAATTTCATTTACTTGAGCCATTTGTCCCTGTATATGAACAATTTCTTGGTCCCTGTCATTGATCATATTTGACATAAAATCGACTTCATTATCAATAGCATCAACTTGTGTTTGTCTAGCAAGTAATCCAACACGTTCTTCAGCAAGATCATCTTCATATGGAATAGCTACAAAATAATCAGAATAAATAAAAAAAAATAATAAAAACCGCCGACTTGCGCTGCTTCCACACTACTCAAAAATACACGAGTAAATGTGTAACAAGTTTTCAAATAAAATACGCAAGCAGGAGGTCTAGGGTCGACCCAACAAAAAATATGATCATTCCAACGCTTTTGATATTACATACCTGTTATTTGACTAGTTTCGAAGGTCTCTTGTTTCTGTTGCCTACACATCAGACGCAAGTCAGCACAAGCGTTCTTTTTTTTCTTTCACAAAATAATTTATTTGTTTCAATTGTACCTTGGCGCTTGAGTTTCCATTTGCTCTGTAATAAAAGCAATCTCATCATCTACTTTTGTCTTCAACTTTGAAAAATCGCCGGATATTTTCTGCACCTTTCTACGACTATCCTACACGTTTTTAATACGCGTGATGCTATAATTAGTGCGTAACGTACCGATTGAAGCGTACCAGCACTCAGATTTTTAATGTTTCTTACAGTAGCAGCGGACAACGTTTTAGTCTCCTGTAATGTGCCTTTACTACCAGAAAATCAGTTTTGTAAATGCGTTACAGGCTACTAAACGTTTTAAGCTTACACGGCCTCTCTGAAGCTTGCTGTGTCTCTAGCAGAACCAATAGCCTTTGTGTATTGTTGTATTTGACCGTAATTGTAAACTACAGTGTTTATGTTCTTCCTGATCAGATTAACCTTTGTTTCGAAGTCAGGATCGACGCTGGAGCGGCTGGTGTCGTTGTTGGAGTATGAAGGGGCACCATAACCGCCTGTATTGTTGTATGGAGAATACGGTTGCTTAGAACGTTGATTTTGATAACCATTTGTAGTAGAAGTGGCTCCCTGTCCCCACGATCTACCACCATCGTTACCGATCTGTTGCCCAAACGACATCTTTAAATTATCAGTTTGTGGCGTTTTCGAACGAAAGTAATACAGAAAATTCTAAAGTGCGTGTAAAAATACAAATACCAACCTCGCAATTAAATGGTGTGTTTTGTAGCTCCCTATCTTTTTGAGACGTTTGCTTAACTTGTAACTTGCTTAACGCAAAACGCGAAATTGTTGCTTTGGCGAAGAGATAGCCTTCTGTATTTATCTTGATGTCACAGCAACAACTGAAGCGGGTCTTTGAAGGCCCTGAGCCTGTTGGTTATGTTGCTGGTTTGGGTCGTGGGTACGTTCTAACACTATAATTACGCATAAAGAGTGCGTTACGATAGTTATAATGTAACTCTTATTAGTGCGACTGGATTCACCACTCGATCAGATATTGGCCCAGCTAGACGAGCGCAAATTATACGTGAAGCTCAAACGTTCATGGGGTACTAATTTTTAAATCATTGATCAAAAACAATTATTCTCGTACTAAATCCGTTTAGACCACCAGGAACAGCGCCACCAGCGCAAGGATCACAGTATGTCACCTTTATTTAATTCTCTAAAACAAACCGTTTTCTATGCCATCTCACTTTCTTGTAGATTTGGAGTTGCTCCTGCAGGTTACAGACCAGGTATTGGCCGTGGTGCAGGTGGATTTGGCGACAGCCAAATGGCTATGTCAGAGGGAGGACTAGGAGACGGCGCACCAAACTTAGGCGAAGGAGACACTGGGTTGTTCGCTAATCTGAAGTATGATAAAGATGATGACGAAGCAGATGAGTACGTTTTGTTCAGTTTCCTTAACGTTGCCTTTTGAAACTACTAGCCTTGTTTATAGTAATAATGATGAATAGTATATGGTCTATGATAGATAAGAAGATGGATCAAAGAAGGAAAAGACGTCGTGAAGAGCGTGAACAGAGAGAGTTAGCAGAGTACAGAAAAGAAAGACCAAAAATATCAGCTCAGTTTGCGGATGCCACAAAAGAGTTAAAGAACGTTACCTATGAGGAATGGGAAGCTATTCCTGAAATTGGTGATCGTAGTGCTAGGTCCGTGAGTACATAAACAAAATAAGAGATTTTGACATGTCCTGAAAATGTCAAGTGTCAAAGTTGTTTTTTCTCTAAAATTAAAAGGTTCGCTTTCTTACTTGTTAATAGGACCAAGAAGCAAAAATTAGATCGCACAACACCAATGCCTGATGGAGTACTTTTGCGTCAGATACAATCTCAAGGCGTTCACTCTTCTTTGGATAATAGACAGATGGGTGGAGGATGGACACCAAGTACGTGAACATTTTGTTTTCACATAACACAAAATGCCCAAAAATACTTTGAGTATTTATTTTTTTATAGACGGGTTCGTTACTCCATCAGGTGGAATGCAAACACCTTGGGGTGGTAGAAGTTCTGTTGTACCTACACCAGGTACTTCGGCTGATTTAACACAGTTCGGAAATGCCAGAAAGTCATTGCTTAGTACGTCTTGGTTTTTTTTGTTATTTTTGTTTCTTTTTTTTCTCGCTTTGTTTGGATTAAATACTTATATCTTACACCCTAGGTTCAAGACTTACATCTGCATCTGATTCAGTAACTGGACAATCTAATGTTAATCCATTGGGTTACTTAACTGACTTGAATCAACACAGCAAAGGAAGGAGTGAGGCTGAAATTGGTGATATAAAGAAAGCCACCGTGCTATTGAGCGGTCTTCGTAGAACAAACAAAACGTATGTGGAGTCATTTGCAATAGCTAATTTTTATTTGTATTTCACGTGTTGCTCTTCAAATTATTTTTTTACTTATTGTGTCCTTTAGACACAGTCGTGGATGGATAGCTTCTGCTAGGTTAGAAGTTGCTGCAGGAAAGATAACTAAAGCGAGAAAAACTATTATGGAGGGTACAAAGTATTGTGCACGTAATGAGGATATTTGGCTAGAAGCTGCACGTCTTCACCCACCTAAAGATGCTAAAACAATTCTTGCAAGAGGCGCTCAAAACATACCAACAAGGTACCTTTTTTTCCTCTGTTGTTTTCTTTCTATTTTCATTGAAGTTTTTGGAAGACTTTAGATAACTGTTCTTCTTCACTTTATTATTACTGGTAGACTGCATACTTACTTATTTTTATAGTTATAGGATATGGATCGCAGCGTCTAAGCTTGAAACAGACCCTAAAAGAAGAAAGACAGTACTTCGTAAAGCATTGTTGAATATATCAAACTCTGCCATTCTATGGAAGGCTGCCATAGAGCTAGAAGAGCCTGAAGATGCAAAAATTATGTTATTGAGAGCTACAGAATGCGTTGAAGATGATGTAGACTTATGGCTTGCTCTAGCGAGACTTTCTTCTTATGAGAACGCCAAAAAAGTTTTGAATCGAGCTATCAGAAAATTACCAGCAGAAAAGAGGATTTGGATTGCAGCTGCTCAGCTTCAAGAGGCAAATGATAATTTAGGACTAGTTGGTGATATTATTACACGTGCTGTTGAGGCACTTGCTACACATAACATTAATATAAGTCGTGTTGATTGGTTAAAAACTGCTGAAGTTTGTGAAAAAGAAGGAAGTATTGATACTTGTCAGACTATTGTAATGAAAACGATTGCTCTTGGATTAGAAAAAGAAGATCAAAAACGAACATGGATAGAAGATGCTGAAATGTGTATTGCTAGACGATCAATTTGTACAGCAAGGTAAGACTATTTTGGGGTTACTTTTTTTTTAAGTCACTGTCCATTTGTTTTTTGTAGTTTTTCTTACTTTATTCTTAGAGCTATTTATGCATATGCCACCTCTGTGTACAACAAAAAAAAGTCTCTTTGGTTGCGTATGGCTGATTTAGAACGTCAAGAAGGTTGCAAGGATAAATTGATAAGTGTACGAACAGCAATGCGCTTATGTTTGTTTCGCTTCTAACCTTTTTTTATAGGTATTACAAACTGCTGTAGAAAATTGCCCTGGCGCCGATATTCTTTGGCTTATGCTTGCAAAAGAACAATGGCTTGGTGGGGATATTACAGCAGCTCTTGAAACACTAAAGAATGCGTTTAAAGCTATCCCAACTTGTGAAGAGATTTGGCTTGCTGCAGTAAAACTTGAGAAAGAAACTGGTCGTTTCGATAAAGCAAGGCTAGTACTTACGAACGCACGTAAACAAGCAAACTCAAAACGTGTTTGGATGAAGTCAGCTATGCTGGAGAGATCTCTCAAGAATTATGAAGAAGAAGGAAACCTCCTTGACGAGGTACGGCTGGTCAATTGATTTTTTTTATTACCAAACTTTTTTTGCGGAATGATGATAACATCCATCCTTGCTCGGAAAATACTTTTTGTATTCCATGTGGACGTCTAAGGGGAAGGGTTTATCGTGCCCTTCCTGACCGCTATTTTTTAAAATAACGCCAAAGCCTCTTCTAGTTAGTGTTGAGTTTTCTGAAACTGACCTTCAACTTACTAGGGTATCAGAAATTTTCCTCGTTTTCCGAAGTTGTGGATGATGCGTGGTCAATTATGGGAAACGCTTGGTGACAAAGAGAAAGCAAGAGCAGCATATCAAAGAGGATTGAAACTAAATGCTCACTCAGTTGCTCTATGGCTATGTGCAAGCCGTCTCGAGTTTACTATGTATGGCGCTGCAAAGGTACAGTTTTGTTCTCTTTTTTTTGCACGTGACTTCATTCTTTTAAAACTCGGTGCTTAAAATTAGTTCTTTAACTTGTTGAAGTACTATATAGTTGTCTTATGACATGACTACTGGTGTTATATTGTTATTTTCTAATGAGTTTTTTTAGACTCGTGCTTTGCTTGAAAAAGCGAGACTTCATAATAGAAAAAATGCTCGTCTTTGGCTTGAATCTGTGCGTGTTGAAATTAAGAGCAGTGATAACAAGAACGTGGCTACAAGTGTTCTCGCTAAAGCGTTACATGATTGCCCTACAAGTGGTATTCTTTGGGCAGAGCGTATAAGACTTGAGAAGGCACCACAGAAACGTGCTAGGTCCTTTGATGCACTTAAAAAGTGTGATCAAGATCCTTATGTCATGTTGGAAGTAGCAAAGTACGTACATAGTTTTTTATCTTTAATGCAATTGTACAACATGGAGAACATTTATTTGTTTTATGAAAGTATTACTTTGAAGTTTTCTAGTTGTTTTTTAGAACACGTGTTATTTTATTTGAATGATTAGACTTGTGTTTTTTTTGAAATGTACTGATGCTTTTTGGTTTAGGTTGTTTTGGAAAGATAGAAAGATCAACAAAGCACGTACTTGGTTCAATCGCGTTATCAACAGACAACCAGATTTTGGTGATGCTTGGGCAACTTATTATAGATTTGAGGTTCAGCACGGTACAGAGGTATGCAACAAAGGGAAATCCATTGTGGTGTAAAAAAAAAAGTGTTTGTCTCATTTTTCTATTTAGGAGCAAAGAGAAGCGCTAAAGAAAAAGTGTATTGATGCTGATCCACGCCATGGAGAATTATGGATAAATATATCAAAATCTATTGAAAATGAAGCACTAAAACCTGGACAATTACTATTAAAGGTTGCTGCCAGTATTAGGATGTAAAAAAAAAACTTGGTAAAATAAATAACATCTTGGTGTCAAAAAACGTCAACAATTGGTCGCAAAGTGGTTTTCTGCATACGCCAAACACATGTTTGAAAACACTACAATGTATTTGTTGTCATTGAGGCTAAGGCGGGCTAAAACTCGCAGGAGAAAGCATTCTCTTAGAAACCATCAAACGCTTGTTTATACTATGTTAGCTTTTCTACACCTAGCCACGTTTGAGACTGAAGTTGATATCCAAATTTTGAATACGGTGAAACTCAGCTAGGAAGACTAAGTCGCTATACATACACAACAAGATGCAGAGAAATTTACCCAAAAGGATCAGCACTAAATACCTTTCTGCAACTGAAAGACTTTTCAATGCTAGGTGGCAAACAACAGTATGTACTGGCCTCGGACCTAAGCAAAAAAAAAGATCATAAACGGTCCAATGGACCAAAATCAAAGGGAGTAAGTACCCTTGAGATCTGAAAAAAAAGATCCAAAAAACATTGATTGTCATTGAACTTGTAATTCGATTGAATCAAGAGTAACAGTTGTACAACGTTTGTTTGAATAATAGTATAAATATGCTAATGTATAGCCAAGTGCTAAGGAAGTTGTACATTATCTATGGCGTGTTTGTTCAAAATAAATTGACACTCAGTGATTGTTTCATTTTTCATTCTGTTCTTTCTCTTGTCTTTGTTGTTCTTGCTGTTGCTTGAACAGCTCAGGCATATCTATTTCCTCCAATTCAGGAACAAAATCGTCAGGTAGTGGCTGACCTTTTAATACAATATCAACACCCCTATTAGACATTTGAGATGAAGGAGAAGAGAAGAGAAGTTTAAAACTTGTAGATAAATAAAGGTTGTGAAACCGAAAATTATAACATAAACACTTACATGACATCCACAAGTGCTTTATCACGTGCTAATAGAGCTAATGTATAATCTACTTTCTTTTTTAAAAATGGCTCATCAACAACAAACCTTGCAGAAACCGCTAAATAAAGGAATAAGAACCAAACAAAAAATGATATACAAACGAACATTTTCTGCTGTTTCCATCTTTACCATAGTCTGCTAAAGCATCCGCAAAGTCGACTTGTTTTTCAGGAGGAACCGAGATACTAAACGGCAAGAGATTAACATTATTATTCATACCACCACAAAGAAAGCAAACGTACTTTTCAAGTGGGATTTCTTTTTCATCTTTGAACTTTTCATACCAATCTACATAATTTTGATGCATGTTTTTTCTTCCATGTTTCCAAAACTCACGTGATAATGGGTAGTACCAGAATGACTTTTTTAAAGTACGCATATATACAGTACGTTGTAACTTATTATATATCATTTCTTGTGGCTGTGTGGCCATAGTGGTCGTAATGATACTAAATGAAAATCAGCCAAAAAAAAACCTAGAAAAAACCTAAACAAATTTGGTCTTGTCATCCCTACGGGCTCTGAATGAGGCTCGACACACTTCGAAAGTGTTGCATTTACTATGTACCTTACTGCAACGTAATCCCAAATACCCTATGTAAGAATTAAGGGCATGACAACGCTGTACAAAAAAAAAAAATGCAACACTTTTAACAACATTAAAACGGTGTTAAAGTCGTACCAACAGTCCACACATTGGTATTACTGCACTAAAAAACATCTCAGGTGGTGTTACTAGACCCAGAATAATGACTGCAGGAACAGTATACGCAACACCAACAAGCGACATGAAAAGCCTTTAACAGTCGTTAATATTAACTCTAAGAGCGAAAAGAGTGCCTTAGGAGCCATTAAACGTACCTTGGATCTGGTTCTAACCTACGATAGAGAACGATCCGATTTGGGTCTTCATTAGCGTATTCGTCTTGTTCTAGGCGTTTTTAAGGGGCTATCAAAAAAAACCGTTTTAACTGACCTTCGCGTATTACTCCGCTGGAGTGAAAGCCTCTGTTTGGTGATGGTACTCCAACTACCTTTACAATACGTCGCGTTGAACGGCAAAATAGCGTTTTTCGTGTAACTTTGTCATTACGAGCGAAAAATGAAGAACAGAGTGTTCTACGGGCTAACATTTTATTGACACTTCAGTTAGCATTGACTACGTTGGTTTACTCTGTAGAATTCCTCCAGAGCAAAGTGGCACTTTGGTATTCACCGAATTCATCAGCGTTGCCTTTATTGTTTTTGCAAACAAGGAGACCCGATCAAGCTCAATGTGTATGAAGCAAAGAGATAATTACACATTGTGGATAAGACATCATAACGTAGTTGAGCGTTGTATAACTCCAAACAAGAAATAGAAAGAGCAGGACCAAAAGGTGAACCACATTTTATTTTTTAGAATTGTTCAATACAGTATCAAGCCAAGACAAAAAATAAGCATTTGCATTCTCTGTAGACGATACAGCCGAGTGTAATGCAATACCAGTGTCAATATCAGGTGAGTATAACTCTGTATGAATATTCAAAGGCCTTGGCAAGGCCTCAAAGAATAAAGCAGAGGCATTCTTTGCCAATGTATCCAACTTCGGATTATCAACAATTACAGGTCTTGACGCAAATCCTTCAATAACATCACCCATTATAAACGCTTCGGCTTTATCAAGTACTTGACCTACAGTAGACACTTGGAAGCCAAGCGATCCCCAATATTGGAGGAACTGGAGGCTGTATGAGTACGGCATGGCTTCTCCCATTAAATTGTCAAAAGCTGGTCGGTTGTTGTAGAATAAGTTGCGTATATCATCCGGAAGATTGCACATCGTGAGTTGATAGAAGTCAAGAATACCTCCGTCTAGAATCGCTGCAGCTAGTCTTTGCTCCTTCGCATATGCTCTAGCACATAAATAACCGCCAAAAGAGCGGCACCAGATGGCTATCTTCATGTTTGCGCCTAAACGAACAAGTTTAGAATACAACATGTTTAGCGGACAACTTTTCATTTTCAGCAAAACCAAGAACACAACTGTTAGTCACACGTCATGTTATATCGCCTTTTCCCTTTCGGGAGCATGCTCATGGTTGCGAGTGTTGTGATAATTGATTACAGACTACAAAATTGTAATGACTTACCAAACTTGGATTGTATCCAATCTACTGCTGGTGTAATTGCTGCTTCAAAGTTTGGTATGAATGCTAACTTTTGAAATCTGCTGGCACTTCCTTGTCCTGGACCTTCTAGTATCAAAACGTTGTATCCTTCATCAAGCGCTGCTACAGCAACTTCGTGAAAAGTAAAAAGATTACTCGAGTCAAATCCTCCTACAGCGATGATTGTCGGTGTTTGTAGGTCCCTGCCAGGGCACCAATATCCAGGTAGTGTCGTGTTATCATATGGAATGCGAACTGACAAACATCCGTGAGAAATGTTGACAGCCTTTGTAAACAAAGCTACTGACATTGTGTAAAGATCGAGATTGTCAGGATCTGTATGGTCACCGAAACGATCAGCGATTTGATAATACGTTGCTGCCATGTGATAATGTTTTGCTGCTATATTTGCTCTACCATTAGCGGCTTGAGTGTCACCACTCGAGGAGTGTCTGTCAGCGATTCCTTTCCATTGTAATTGCCAAGTGTTTGTTACAACGTTCAACGGTACTGAAACTGGGTCTATCTTCTCTTCAAGTACTCTGAGCGCATATCTAGCGCCTATTAGCAGGTTCTAAATATCACGTGACGTACATATACTCAGCCAGGTCTACGCCACCAGTACCGCCCAGTGCGAACCCTATTTGAGCTTCAAACTGGATAGAACCTCTTCCTTCGCGTTTTGTGGAGTTGCCTTCAGTTTCTTCAAAGTTTTTGAAGGCCACAAGAAAGCGCTGGAGTTCTACAGGGTCTATAGGACGGTTGAAAGACGTGCAGTCGACTTGTCGGCTTGCTGATGCAGTTAAAACGGTACATAGCAGTATTGCTGCGAAACCTGTGCGAAACATGTTAAATCACGTGTTGTTAGTTGTCACATACCAAGTAAGATGCGCATTTGTTTAAAACTGTTTTGGAAACAATTTCGTGAATCTCTTCAAAATATGAGAAAGGTCAAGAGATTAAGTCTCCAAATGATTTACATCCATGAGATGCAGTGTTAGCCACAAAGCGTAAACAATCACCAAAGCAAGGTACTTCAAATTAGCAAAAGAGCTGCAACTTAATTCCTTTATTTACAAGACCAACTAATAGCAAAACACTGCCAAGAAGCGATAAAAACTGTCAACCAAATGAACATACAGAGACGCAAAAGCCAGTGTAAACATACACACCACTGGCATGGATGTTATAGTCTAGAATACCCGTCCTAAGTACAAGACGTAGACCACACCAAAACGAAAGAATAAATAAACCTACAAGCTTGTAGAATGTCCACTATCTTGCGTTTATGTTGATGAACTTAGGACTGTGAGAATAAATTCTACTTACGACAAATATCAACAGCAGTGTTCTAACATGAAAAGACTTTTCCTAACGAAACCGGCTTGATTTTGTGAACTTATTAATACATTTTATTTGGCTACTGCAACAACTGTTGGCTTTTTTTTTATGATTTTGCAGCTTTTTTGGTTTTATTTGCTTTATAGCAATCTTTACATACTTTACTCTTCCTATCGAGTGCTTCCAGATGTGTAGTCTTATTGCAACAAGATTTACAAAATATCTGGCCACATGCCCTACAATGATGACGCCTTCTCATTGTGTTAAAATTGTTGCCACATCTGGTACAACTCTTCACTGCTTTATCAGCCTAAAATCATATTGTTACTACAAGTGAAAATGTCACGTGATTCTATGATAAAGAATTTTTGACTTACAACCCAGTGATCTCTTTCTTTATCTTTGGACATAGTCAGGCGCAAACTGTGTTTTTGTCGAGGCTCTGTCGGCGTTTCTACGCGTAATTAAGATAAAGTTTCACAGCAAAATATACGTACGATTGGCAAGTACTTGTAAAGTACGCCATCTATAAGCATTGACCGCATCAATAATTGATTTAATAAGTTGATACCTAAACAATTCATTAGTTTAAAGCGGTTGTGGCTCTTTTTTTTTGCTAATATTAACCTTTCTGTTGGTGTATCATTCTTTAACAGATATGTCTTTTCAGCAGACTTTAGATGCCACATACACGTGTATACTACATTGATACACATTAAAATAATGTCATAGCTACGAACAAACTTACTATCAGTATCGTTTACTCTCTTTAATCCAATTTCAGTAAAATCAACTTTCTGCTTGAAGCGATAGGCACCTTGCTTGTCCTGTATAATTTTTCCTAATATTATTACAGTTAGTTCATATCACTAAACCATTCACAAACGGTTTGGGATTTCAGATTTCGCGCTAGAAAATAAAGAAAAAGGGAGTAAACAAAAAAAACAAAAAGGTGGTTGTGCGCACCGAGAACAACACAGTCATTGAATAAAAACAAAACACCAGGAGACACATAGTTATTTGCAATAAGCGTAACTTCCTTTTGAGCAATAAAAATACGATGAGGATCAACAAGAGATTCGTGTGGGCCAACAAAGCTACAAAACAATCAGAATCTTTGACTGTTATAAAAAAAAAATCACGTGATTTCGTTTTACCTGTGCTGTATCGTGTATGTCTTTTGTCTGTTTTCACATTCTTTCATTTTTTGGTTAATCTCATCTGCAACACTTCCAACACCTTTAACTGCCTTTGTAAGAGCTTCAAAATCTGGATGATCGTCATCTGTATTTTTTAGAAGCTCCTGAAGGAGTAGCCTGTATCGAGGAATACCTTTAGGATTAGTACGTCCAAATGGAACTCCGGTAAAAAAAAAGTTATACTTTTCTACTTACGTTGAATTGGCCTACGCTCGTAATTAGCAAACAGTGCTGTCAAAATCAATTCAATATTAAAATTTTAGTACATGATCATATAAGATGGTAAATTCAATCCTCTTGCTTTTGGCTTCAATAAACAATCCTACAAAAAAATGTCATGAAAAAAATAAGGAATTTAGGAAAACGCTGGTACCTCCAGAAATTGGCTAAATTCCGATGAATTCGTAGTCTGCACACAAATAAGTATAAATTACTATTAATTAATTAAGAGTGCTACCTTTTCACTAACAAGCGCCATGCTAGCGTTATAACCGTTAGAGTACTCAATATAAACCTTTAACGTTGGTGCAATACTAAATACAATAGTAAGCAACAATAAATAACTCAATTGTTATTTTCCTCTGTCACATACGTGCAAAATAGAGGTCCAACCATTGCATGAGGAGTCCAATTTGTAACAATGTCTTCAAGTTGACCAAGCCAACCTTTATGAAGCTTAAAAATCGTATCAACGTTTATGAAGATAGTCTTGATCTCTTTCTCCTCGCAAATGCATTTCTTGGTTTTACTACTATCTTGTAGAGGCATCACAAACAACTATTTAAAATATAGTAAGCCAATAGAATGTCATTTTAAAACAACGCAAAAAAAAATTACGATCACGTGATTTTTTACTGTGAAAAAACCAAAAAGTTGTTCTCACCGTTATGATTCGATTTAGATTATTAATATACTTCTTTTCCGTTTGTAGGAGTTCCATAGCTACACGATGACGCGTTGACGTTACTTTTACATCAATTTTTGATTGTCTATCGACAAAAGAAGGCTCGGGACGCCCAACCATGTCATCTTTTGGTGTAGATTCAGGCTCAGGCTTTATTGTAGAGTCAGGACCCGTTGATTGGTTTGCGACGGGAACAGAATAAGTTGTGGCACGCGGTTTTGACTTCTGATTCGATACTTGTTGTTCTGGGTGCATAGTACCAACTGAATTACTTCTTCGTGGCGCTACCCATATTGAAGGTATTCCTTCTCCGCCGGTAGGGCCTTCAGGGAAAGTACTTGCTAACCTCTGCCTGCTGGCAGCCATTAAGATCAAAACCCACAAAGTTGCTTGCGCAAGCAGACTTCAGTTGTGAAAAAAAAGTCAACGGTTGTTCGTCAACGCTAGTGACGTTATTCTTTAGTACCAACACTTTAGCTTGCTTGCGCGGGTTTTTGCGTAAAGGCGGCTTTTGTGTTCACACAGAATTCAGTTGCTGTTTTTTGTTTGTTAATGTACAAGTCGCAGCTTCCGCTATATTTTCATCCAAGGCTTACGCCTGTATGCATACTTGATCGTAGGCGATAATTTCGCTCAAATGGCAGTATTACGCTCAGTGAGCGCCTATGTACACGCAAACGACGTAGTAGACGCTAAAACGCGCACTGGCGAAAGAAAAAAGCTTTACACTCGGTACGTTTACATTGTTAGTATTTATTTATGACAGGAGCGATAGAAAATCGAATGGATTTTGGACAGATGAGCGTCAACGGCTGTGGCTCACTAATTTTGCACAAAAATCACGAATATTCTCCTACGACGGATGGTATAACATAACAGGACAATATCTGATAGAATCAGGTTCATCAACCATAATTAAAAAGTACAATTGGCACTTTTTATGTAAATCAGTCGAAAATGAAAAATCTAATGGCTATCAGATATGACGGTTCTATCTATCGCGCTCTTTCTACTCTTTTCCCAGAGCACCCTTGGAATAGCACAGAATTCGCGTACCGCTTTTGTCGTCCTAGCCATACCTTCTCATTGCTCTGTAGGAACGCTCCTCATCGATACTGGGATAATAAAGATAATCAAAGAGCAATGTTTGACAAGATTGGTGTTAAATTAGGTGTATCAAAACCAACTGATTGGTACAAGTTCACCTTTCAAGATCTTATTAAACACGATGCTGGGAGTGTTATAAATAAGTATGTTTCATTTACTCTAGTTTGTTGAGAGTACTTGCTTTGAAACTAACACATTTAAACTTTTAGATACGGTGGTAGTTACTCACGAACAATAATGTCAATTTATAATGAAGTAGATTGGCAACAAAGCGAATTTGACATGTCGTAAGTGTCAAAATCAATTTTCTTCAAAATGACATTTTCAGCAATGATCGACACCTTGTGCGTTTCTGTTTATTTTTGCTTAGAACAAGATTAAAGAGAGTAAAAGCTATACGTAAGGGAGCCAAAGATAAAACTAAAGATATTTTGTTACGCTACAAAACGAAAACAACAGAAGACTGGAATAAAATTGCTACAAGACTTCGGAACTTAAAGAAAAATGGTGTGACTTCATCGTACGTCATGGTTTTCTTAATTTTCTATTACATATCACAAAAATAATATCCTTAAATCTTGTTAGATTGTCTATAAACAGACTGCTTAATAGACTGTATCCAAGGCATAAAATAGAAAAAGTGCTGACAGCGTACGAAGATTTTGAAAGAAAATGTCACTAAAAGTCCGCTCATTACTCCTTTAGAAATAGAAGTAACAAACCAAGGTTTCAGAGTATTAGCGAGTTACAACCACAGAAAACAAAAAAGCAAAAGGATCCCGATGTACCCAGAAAACGGTACAAACTTTACAGGGTTTTTAAGAACTGTTTTTCAGTTTTAGCCAACTCCGTTAGGAAGAGTATTAAACAACGAAATCTCCGCAAGCTTGGTACTACAACACGAAATAGCTTAGACCATGTCGTAGCAAATCAACGTGACTACCTGGAAAACGTTGTTAGTGAGCAATTGCGAGTTTTCCATTTAGACGATTGGTATCATGTTACTCTATCCAACTTGAGTGCCAAAGGTGCTGTGTGGCTTACAGACAGGTACTATTATTAAACACATGACACCTCATTGAATTTTGTAGGTACCATGGATCATTGGTTAGGCTGTTGTCAGCAGTATATCCATCCCATAATTGGGAGGAATGGAGATTTCGGTAAAATTTATTGAACGCTTTATAAAATGTATTAAACTATCTGTTTTAGTGTAAATACAAGAGAACTCAGTTCTTCCAATGCACTCACAAGATGTATCAATGCTATAGCAGATGATTTACACATTAAAGATATGAACATGTGGTTAGTTTGAGCAAGTTTTTTTTCGTACTTTAATACATTATAGGTATCGTCTTTCTTTTGAAGAAATTTCTAACTACGGCGGACGTATGCTCTTAAAGTACTACCCAAGAATACTGCAAGTAATGTATCCTAATGTAAAGTGGCGTTGGAACGAGTTTGGGATCTACAACAAGAAGTCTAAACAAAGGTACAAACCACTAACTTGTTGTCTAACCAAACATGATAAAACAAATATCTTTTCACCTTATACTTTGCGTAGATGGCTTCTAGAGTGTATTAAAACCTTATTCCCAAACACACGCGTCGAAGAAGAGCACGCAATTGGCGGTAGCTTTAGCATGAATGGCATTATAGCAACAGTGGATGTATTCATTCCACTTTACAACTTAGCTTTGGAATATCAAGGTGCTATTTTTAACTCATTAGAAATATCACGTGTAATTAATTAACAATCTACTTATTTTTAGGAGAACAACATTATCATGATTATCATGTATTACCTCCTTCTACATTAACAAAAGCGAGAGATTTAGAAAAAGTTGGGCTTATAAAAGATGCCGGTAAGTTTTGGGTTTTTTACAATGTTTTTGCAGTTTTTATTTCAATCTCTTTGATTCACATTAAAATCCTTTCTAGGTTTTACGTTCATTCCAATTCCGTACTGGTGGAATGGAGATATTGAAACAATTGCTGCCACAATCTCACAACACCTGCCTGAACTAGAGTTAAGTGTTAACAGCTCCGCAAAGCCTCTAGCAGAGTTCGAAACACACTTGCAATTGCCAGGTACTCTTTTTTTTGAACAAAAGCGCTTTTTTCTTCACTACATGCTAACTACGACTCTCAAGTATGTAACGTGAACCTCATGACGCCTATGTAAAATAGCCACGTAGCATGTAAGCGACGTGGCAGGAAGATGTAAATAAGTGAATGGTAAAAAACTTCCAAACAGACTCGTAGATTTTATTTACTACGCAAATATACCTCGAATGCGAAAACGTAAAATGTTTCAGTTTGGTTTTGGGGTTTTTCCGCAAAAAAAAAACAAATCACGAAAGTGGATCCTGCCTATCTTATACGCGCGTAAGTAATCTAAAGGAGTGTTTTCTGTTCTTGTATGTCTAAAATAAGGGAGTTTTCGATGACAACAATGTCAACAACTTTAAAATTCCACTCCGAAACAACAATAAACACGTAGGTTTGTACACGTATTGCATTCTCAACAAATCATTCATTCATGGTACTACTTTCTTGCGTTTCCTTCCTCGTTCAGTGTCGTTTAAACTTTTTTTTACACGTTACTTCTCATCATTCCAACAGCTTACCTGCGTACTAGTCTGCGATATTTAACTTTCAAAGCCTCCTTGTAGTCATCTTGCTGATTATTTGCACTTGTGCGTACCTGAGAGAGAAGTATCCAGCCCTTTTAGATCGCAACAAAACAGGGTACGCAGATCTTTCAGCGTGGCATCAAACCGGTCTGATTTACGCTAAAATGCCTTAACGCCATTCATTAGGTTGATGGGGACATTTTGGAAGGCCGCGAGAGTTGGTAAGCAAGTATTCACATTGACACAAAAAAAAACTGACTCGTTTTACCTTGTTGCAATAACCAAACGCGTTTATTCTGACAAGTAAAGAAAAAATAACTAGTTTTATTCAAAAACCTTTCTCTTTTCAAAAGAATTTCTCGTGGAGTTATACGTGTGGGTTTCTCTTTTCTCCTACTGTATTCCCTTTGTTTGTAAAGCCTTGTATATTCATTGTTTATTTAGGTGAGCGACTGAGTCCCTGGGTGTCGCTGTGTTGCATCATAATGGGTGTTTCTATTCTCGTAGCTTAGATGCTTTTATAACTTGTTACGAACACTCAGTCACAAAAAAAACCAAACTGGCACTCACACTATCATCAAACTTCTTTCAGAAACATTTTTTTTTTCGCATTTTACGAACTGCCAAATGCGTAACCGACAACCTTGTAAAAGACATTCACAAACGCACGCAATGGCAACAACACAAGACGACTTGCCCGAAGGAGATGAAATTTTATGGCGATCAAAGATTTTTTTTCAGACTTCAATTACGTATTTGGCAAGTGTACTCTACCTAAACATTACGAAACGCCTTTACAACATACAGAACATAGCTACAGTGCTGATGAGTAATTTTATTGTAAGAAAAACGGTTAAAGCCAATTAATTTTGGTTCACAGCGTTTTAGCAAACGTTCTGTGTGGTGGCGGCTTGTTTTATGTTATTGAGCCGTATTTAAGGCCTTAAAGATATTGGGCCATTTTCAGGTTTAGCAGGTCAAACTTTAACTTTTCGTCCCAAGCTAAGAGGATTCGAAAACCTTTCTAGCTTTCTTCTCTGGTGGTAAAGGTTGCCCTAAAGGCGTTTTGGTGGCTTCCGGACATTTTACATGGAGATCATGATGGATACGAAAATTCCGTTGAAGAGAAAACCCGCGCACCTCTCAACGCCCGAGGAAACGCGTGCGGCCAAGAGGAGAAAAACTACCAACTCTTCTAGTTTTTCTGGGGATCTAAAGTTGCATTTACCCCAAAACCCAAACAACACGCAAAACCACAATCACGTTAATGGGAGTCTTTCAACAGCGAAGAACGGAAAAATAAACGACGTAGAAGGCTTTTTGGTTAAACTTTTGTCATCTCGTTGCGATACAAAACCGAGCGCTTCGCCGTCCAGCGGTGATAAAACGCACTTCAAGGAAGAATCGACAACTATGAATGGTTCTAAACTGGCTGATAGCAAAAGCGTTGGAGAAGTTTCGGACCTTCACTTTCTTAATGCGCTCGAGAAAAAGCTCTACGTACATCGTTGCCAGCAGTCTACAGGCACGTAATCTTCCATAAGCGGGAAAATACGCAACGTGTTATTTTAAAAATAAGCCTTACAAATTGCTAATTCGTTGTAGTTATGGGCTTAGACGCAGGATTGTACGGTGTAGATAGTCTGCAAGATATGAAAGTGGGCCTGTACATTAATTTACATCGCTGCATGTTTACCATCAATTCTTCGGTACTTTCACTTCCTCCCAATGCTATCATAACACTTTTAAGCCTACTACTTACAAATACGACCATCACGTTATGAGATGCATTTCACGATCGATTGATCTTGGTGTTCTCGTCCCAGATCTTGCAGCAATGCTAGAGGACGTCCAATGCCCATTTTACGAAGGTTCGCTATTTAACCGTTCTTTTTTGTTTTCTTTCTTTAAAAATTAATATTCCTCTCAGGGTGTGTATTGCTTGAAGTACGTGACTACCGTAATCAAGTGTCCTCTGGGTTTCAACCAACATGTCATCGCGTGTTATTACGTCCTACTCAAGAAACACTCGCTGGTGACTTAGAGCGTATGATGACGCAAAATAAGCTTGATCTAACTGACGATGAAAAAATTCTTTTTGAGAAAAAACTATTGGTGCGGAAACAGTTAATTTCTTTTGTCAAATTCTGATTGTTTTTTTTTTTCAGGAAAAATTGAGCCCTCCTGTATGTTTAGAGGTTTCCAAGTCATTAGATGAATGTCGTGTGCTTTATGGACTATCTTACAATATTAATAAATACAACTACAGGCCAAGACGAGGTACATTTGATTGACTTTTTGGATTTTTTTTTTGATGGATTTTCAATAGGTTTATTGGGTCGTAAGAGTAGAGTGCTTCCTACTAGGAAGCCAGTTCGCAAAAGGCAGTCTAATCTATACTCATTCCTCAAGAAGCATTGCCGTAGCAACAAAGATATGTATTCCATTCACAATCCAGAGTTTCATAAAGAACAAGTCAGACACTGCAATCACCCACTACTATCTACCGCTAGTAGGGAAAGTCGTCAAGCAAACCTTCCTCCTGAGAAACAAGAGAACTTTAAGACACCGGATATCAATAGTATGCACAAAGAGAATTTTTTAAAGTACTTCAGCTAATCCTTTTTTTTTTAAGTCATGTCGCATCCAATTGTTCCAAGCGGTATACCTCGACCTGAGCCATTCATAAAAGACAGGTTAATGATGTATAAAATTCATAGAGATGCCCGAAAGAGCCGTCAGCATTTGCAGCGTGCTAACTATCATGGTACGTTTTTTTCTTCAGTAAAGCAATATTGGATTTCGCGACTAATTCAAAGTAGAAGTTGTCAGAGTTGAGATTAAAGAGACTAGTCCTGGTATATTCACCGGTCTAGTGCGTGTTAATGTCACACCTGCGGGTGGCGCTCGTCAAACTCTCAGTGGGTGAGTAGTATTTTTCTCTTTTTGGTTCAACAATTGATTTTTTTTCTAAGGCCTCCTATTGTATTTGGTATTGGATCTGCAAGTGCTGTACGCACTTATATTAAAAACTTGTACCTCCTTGAAAAAGACAACCTTCTTATGGATAACGCTGTTGTGCTTGATCCTAATCGTAAACGAAGTACGTAGTACATTGTTATGCTTATTAAAATATTCTAATGAAGATTTTAAAGGCATAAGTGTTCGTAAAAGTCAAGAGTTACATCACCGATACGGCGCGACTGGAAGAGTACGTTTTCTCTTTTTTTTTTTTTTGTTGCTTTCAGACACTTTCTTGGGCTGTCAAGTTCTTATTGTTGTTAATAGAGTTATGGCTCGTATTCTGCGCAAAATGGACGCGTCCCTATTGGATTCCCAGGATATAACCAAACACGTAAGAACTTTGGTAGGAAAGTCAGTGGCTAATATATTTTCTCTAGGTTATGCACGTACAGCTTTAACTACAGCGCAAATGAATCCGAGTACCAGAGCTGCTGCCATTGAGCATAATAGGCGCTTACAATTGTTACGTGCTCAACAACAACAACAGCAAGCCAAAGGGATCCCAGTTAAACCTGGACCTCATCCTCCTCCTAATCGCTCTACTTTCTTGCCAAATGGTCATCCAATGTACGAAGTTAATTTTTTCTTTATCTTCTAAAAGCTAATTTCCTCTCAAAGTCCAAGACGCACCAACAGGCACCCAGGTATGATTAACATGGGCGGTGCTAATGCTGCTACAATGCAGCAGCTCCAAAATGGCGCTACTCGTGGTCCAACAACTAGTAGACCAACCACACGAGGGCATAATCCAACGTAAGTCACTGAGCAATATTTTGCGTACCCCACCACTACCAAAAGATTTCCTTTTTCTAATGGATACGGCCATACAACCATGAAAACTCCGTGTCTCTTTCCGAACCGCGAAGATAAGCATGGTATGGCCCTGCCAGTACTTGGGTCCGTGAGGACCAGGGAACGTAGGGTGCTGTATTCATTTTGCTTTTTTTTCTTTTCGAATTACAGTAGCATGCTTGCGTGTGGTCCTGTGCCTTTGTGTATGTGATACTGACGTATTTTTTGCTTAGGTCAAAACGAGGAATGAATCCTAAACAGTAGACTTCTCGATCTGTTGCATTATTTAAGGAAAAACCCTGACCACACGTGTATACTACTCTTTCTCTACTCGCTCGCGGTGCCGATTTTTTTCACCCTTGTAAATCTGTAAATCAACATCCTTGGTAGCCATACCGAGCGTTCATCAAAAAAAAAGCAACAAACTCGTTAGTGAAGTGGTAATATTTGTAAAATTGTAATGATAATAAAAAAATGAAAAAAAAAACTTTAGAACAATCTTTGTTGCACGTTTTTTTCAAACTTGAGTAGCTTATTGAAGTCATCGCTCTTTCCATTTCAAAACAACTACGTTCATTAGTTTTGAACACAACAGAGAGCTCGTTGTTAAATCCATTATTTTCCACTTGTTTAAAACACGTGTGTTTATGCGTACCTGGGTAATGAGTAAATTGAATAGTGTACATTCATATAAAGGGAAGATGTTTGTTTATTTTTGTTAGTACATATTAACCTGCGCCGATTAGCACGTGTTACAGGCCGATTACATGGGAACAGCTCAGTTTTGATAGCAGCAAGAGCATCCAGTTATTAAATGTGGCTTGTCACGTTTATTGAAATGTTGAACTCATCAAAATAACAATGCCTGATACTGCCTCCTATAAACAACACATTTCAGATGATCAAGAACAATGACTCATTCTCACGCTGACTTAGTTTTCTCATTAATTCTTTTATAATGTACAACATCAGCCAATGGAAATCAATTAGCATCTTGTTTCAAGGTATTTGATAGCCAATCCAATCCTTCTATTAGACCTTCTCCCTTGACTGCGCAACTACTTTGAATGTGCCATTTCCTATTCCGTAGGTCGTTTAGTCCTAACTCCTTTGTGATTTCTGATACGCTCATTGCGTGTGGTAGGTCTTGTTTGTTTGCAAAAACAAGTAATATAATGTCTTTAAGAAGCTCGTTGCCCATCATTTTTTGTAAAGCATCAGCTGCCTCTGAAATACGCTCTTTGTCAATTGAATCGACCACAAATATTATAGCGTTTGTGTCTTGGTAGTAGTGGTTCCATAAAGCACGTACTGCGCTTCGTCCGCCGACATCAATTACTGCTAAATTTGTATTTTTGTATTCGACTGTCTCAACGTTAAAACCGATACTTGGTATCGTTGTAACCACTTCACCGAGTTGTAATTTGTACAAGATGGTGGTCTTGCCTATAAATACTGTCAGTCGTGTAAAACAGTAGTATGAATACCTGCAGCGTCTAATCCAAGCATGAGAATACGACTGTGGAGTGGCGAAAGTGCTTGAAATACTCGAAACTTTGCTATAAGGCCGCCCATGATGTGATGACGTGTTTGTAGGGTAGTATTAGCGTTTACAATAATGTAGAGCTGCTGACGTCGTTTATTTAAGTGAAATTCTTTTAAGCTACACTATTTCGAATACCAGTATTCCTATTCTAGTAAGAGTTCTATTTGAGCGCGTGTAGTTATATCTAGGCGATGATAAGAAACGAGTCCACCCTTTGTGACACAAAATCGGTATTTCGTTTTTATTCGTTTGGCGAAACACGGCCATTAAATGGACTTGAGCAAATTTGTCTTTGTAGTGGCATTAGCCCTTGGTTCAGCGCTTGTGGTAGATGTACCAAAGGGTGATACACTTGTAGACTGGGCTAAACTGAAGAACCCTATATTGGCGTATAGTAAGCAAGCTATAAAAGATGTTTACGTACAGTATGATGGCGTTGGGACGTTTTACATGTTTTTTTCGTCTTTCGAAACTAGAACAGATGGCGTATTCAGGTGTAGCGTCGTAGAGGGTGCGTGAGATAACTAATAAATTGGAAACGGTTTTCTAAACGAAAAGTTCAACTGACTTTTTTGACATCAGTTGCCACCAAGGACTTTAAAACATACTCTACGCCTATACTTAATATTGATGGTACAAGTGAAGGTATGTACAAACGTTTTAGTTGCCTGTGAATGAAACACACGGTAAATAACTTAAAAAAAACCAAGGATGGATTGGTATGGCTTCTCCTAGCGTAACTCCACTGAAAATCAACGCTACTTCCACTAAATATATCCTTACTTTTAACGTACGCTGGAAACAATTTAAAGAAGAAACAAAGCGGTTGTAGATCACGTTTTTTTAATGGATACAATTTGACACGTGATTTTAGTCTTGGGGAGATAAAACTGGAAAACCTGACTCTTTATTTTATCTTGAGTCTTATGACCTGGTTCATTGGAACCAAGGTACGTTAAATCTTTCTACCTTTTGGTGCCCACTCGCTGTGATCTTGAGAATTACACTACTGACTTGTGCTCAGATGTACTAAAACCGCTTGGGACTGAGGTTACTGGTGGTATTCGTGCGATCGATGCTGATTTAGCAATATCTGTTGTGTACGTTAAATTTGTCGGTTTGATTGTATTAACATCATTCTAGAAACGGTTCAATTCGGTACTACCTCATGTGGAAAGAAATACAAACTCAGAAGATTGCAGTATCAGATAATCTTGATAGTGGATGGAAAAAAATCGGTACAAGGCATTGACTGTTTTTTGGTAACCTGATTGTTTCAAGGTGGTGGCACTCCATCGTTTAAACTCACGAATGGAACAGAGTCTCATTGTGAAAATTACAACATGTTAAAGATTGTAGACACGTGGTATACCCTATGCTCTCTACGTACGTTCCGTTGAAATGTTTATGGAGTGCTGATAGTGTGAGCAAAGTTGGTTTAAAAGGATATGAGAAAAATTTATATTTGTACGAAATGAGCAAAAGTGGAGTTGAGGATATGGACTGGCTTGATTGGATACATGGTTATAGTGTGGATACTGCCATAGGGTCTTGGAATGATAAAGGACCCAACAACGCAGGTGCTTTGTCTGACTGGAGTAAGGTGCGTTAAGACTTTCAGATAAGGTATATTTTTTGATGTTTGTCTCTTAGTATGATGGTTGGATTTATGCATTCTATGCAGGAGAAAATGTGACACGTACTTTTCATAACCGTGGACACGAGACAATAGGTGTATCTCGTACCAAGAACCTAAAAGATTGGTATCCAGCAGGAACACAGCAACAATTTTAGCCAAAAAAAATAAACGTCAAAAAACTGTATGTCCAACTCTCTGCAACCCACAGGATTGTTCACAAAATCATTCACTTTGTAACGAAGCTGTTCTCAAAAAGTACTGATGATAGACACCAATCATCAGGACTCATCTTGACTTGTCAAAATCAGCCGCTAATTTTCTTGTGAAAATTTTCAGTTAAAGTTGGTGCTTTGCTTTTTTTTGTTTTAAGCCATTAATCAATTTTATTATTATATCCAATGAGCGAAAGCGATACCAGCAAGCTTCAAGAATTGTTTGACAATGGTTACATTCAAAAACCAGAATACAAGCGCAGGTTAGCGCTTATACAGCCAATAGTTAGCAAAAATGACAGCGAACCACCCAAAAAGAGGCAACAAATCGAACAACGCCAAAAGCGCGCTAAACGCTTTGGAGTGGTCAGTACGCGAACTATGAAATGTGATTACAGAGTCTAAAGTCGTTGTAGCACCTATTACACCCACTGTGGAATCAGATGTTGATCTACTAGATTATGAAAGCGACGGTGAAGCTGAGGGCGAGCCCTATGAAAGTATTGCTCATGTAGGCTTTAAAGAATTGCTTTTTAAGCCGGAGATGCTATGTGCTATTAGAGAAGCTGGGTGCGTACTTTCTATTTACGTTTCTGATAGCTATGAAGCTCACACGTGATAGGTTTGAGTTCCCAACGGACACCCAAAAAGATATTATACCTATGCTAATTCTCGGCTGTGATGGTATTATTACCGCTCCTGTTGGCTCTGGCAAGACGTTATCACTAGTGATGAGTGTTCTACAGCGTATAGAGTGTTGTAGGAGAACTTACAAGTGCTTGTGTCTTGTACTTTGCCCAACAATAGAGTGCGTTGATCAAATGCTAAGGTCGTTTAAAAAACTCGGAAAATACCTCCCGTATCTTTCGTATGCTGCTTACTATGGTGGTGTTTCGTTACGCGATAATAAGGATGATATAAAGAGAAATGGTGAGTCAATGATTGTTGTTGGAACAATAGGACGTGTTGCACATCTTGTCAAAGAGGGCGTACTTTCTTTATCACATTTAAAGTATGTTTTGGTTGACGATTGTGATGCTTCTATTATGGGTAATAATGAAGATACATGGCAGAAGTTATACAGTAAAATGCCTAAAGATAAGCAGGTTGTTATGGCATCAACTTACTTATCAGAGAAAGTTGTCAATAAGTGCAAAACGTACATGTCTTCGAAGGTGTGTTGTTTTTTTTTTAAAAAGTTTTTCTTACTTCTATCCTAGCCTTTTGAAATTACTATACCCTTATCTAGTACCATACCTTCTTTCATTATACATAACGTTGAACATGTGAGTCAAGGGGGCAAGAAAAAAGCACTTGCGACTTTTCTTGACAATACAGACTTTCATCAAGTTTTGATTTTTGTTCAATCAACAGAACGTGCAATATCCCTTGACAAAGAGCTTTTATCTATAAATTTCCCATCGACAGTGTACCACTCTGGTGTTTCAATCAAGAAAACCGAAAGATTGAAACTACTAAGAGATTTGGAACACTGTAAACATCTCATTGTTGTTTGTACGGATGTACTAAGTCGTGGTATAAAAATAGAACAAGTTGATGTTATTGTTAATTATGATCTTCCTTATTCTCCTGAAGTTTATACAAATAGATGTGGACGTATTGGAGATATGATGTACAATAAAAAAGGTCTTGTTAAGACTTTTATTACTGATAGAAACAAAGATGCTTGGTCCAAGATAAAGAAAGAATGTGGCTTTTCAGCACAACATTGTTGATAGTAGAATATCTCTACAAAACGTAAATAAAAATATCTCATAAGTATTTGATTATTCTCTTTGAGCGAACTACATTACTTAGCACACGTACTCACTGAATGTATTTGACTAATATGGTACGTAAATTGTATATATTTGGACACGTTATGGCAGCGAAACGCAAGGTAAGCGTATATTTTATTGTCACGTGTTTAATGCGAGATAACCTATTTTGGTTGTAATGTCGTTAAATTACCAACACAAACAGGCTGGTAGGAAGAACTAAACCTAACGATGAATCGTAGATACAACCTGAAGAATCAGAACGATTTTGCTTGTACAGCCTTCCAATAGAGCTTCACCTCGATATTGTAGAACTAGATTCTGAGGTGTACATGAAGTGGCCGCTATTATCTGCTTACCATGCTACCGCGACCAGATTTGATTATGAGTTTAGAAAAACTGGTAAATGGTTTAAGCATTGTACAGCTTTCGATGTTAGATATAGTCCAAGCAAAAAAAGTCAATTGTTCGTGAATGGTAGAGCAGAAGGAGAGTTCAAGAGTTGGTACTACAACGGGCAAATACTTGAAAAAGGCTATAGGTTAAATAGACGACTAGAAGGGGAATACACCTCTTGGTATGCTAATGGTCAATTAAAGACACAGTGCCATTATCGCAAAAGTAAACTTGAAGGCAAGTATAGGTGTTGGTATTCACATGGTCAGCTGAGATCAAAAGTTAATTATGTAGATGGTAAAGAGCAAGGAGAGTATCGAGAATGGCATAAGAACGGTCAATTGATGACAAACTGTAGACGTAGAAAGTTTAAGCAGTCAACTAATGATATAGAACATTATTATTATACTTATTACGAAACGCCGGGCGAGACATAAAACTATTCTCATGCTGACAAGTATGAGAATTGCCATAGGTTGATTCTATAAAGTAAGGAATCGATGGTATAGGAATCATCTCCTTTTACTTCAGACACAAGGGTACGTTAACAAGAGACGTCTTGGGGTATTTGAAAACTACTTGTTTTTTTTTTAGATGTAGTAAACTCAAGTCTTTATTTAGCCTTCTCCTATCTTTGTGGGTATTCGTTTCTCCAATTTTTTACTTCAGCCATTTGTATCCGTTGGCTATAAAAGATTGCACACAGTCTCGCATCATTTCGTTAAGTGATAAGTTCTTGTAAGTCATGCCAAGTTCTTTTAATCTTGTGTCATCAATATCTCCTTGGCTAAAGTCTCCTGGGCGTCCTAATAAAGGTCAATTTTATTTCATAGGTTTTATTGTACCTTTAACAAAATCGTATCGAAGACAAGGTAGCTTTGGGTCTTTCAATTCATCCAAAATGTCAGACAAACTTTGACACATTTCAAGTACAGTGTACGATCCTGGTGATCCAATATTAACAATATCGTACTCCCTGGAAGACTTGTACGTAGTATAAATTCCTAACGGAGGAAAAAACAATCAGAAAACAATAAGAGTGTCGTTGTATTACCTTCAGCAATATATTTGTAATGAGCATAGCATCTTCCGAGTTTTCCTGTTCCAAACACGTGGAATGGCTCTTTCTTCGCCACCTTAGATATCATCACACCTGGTACTAAAGCACCTCTCATATCTCTTCCACCAACAAAAGTAGCGAACCTCATACATACGTGGCCAAGTTGATGTTCTAGTAAAAAATCAGTTAAGAAACAGAAAATCTGAAAAGCCGGAAATGATTCATTGAATGAAAGGAGCCTTCTGAATTACTACACGTGGGGTACTTACTTTGTTTGCTTGCTATTATATCCTTCTCCGATAGCAATTTAGAACGAGCATACCCTTCCGTCGGACAAACGGGGCCGTCTTCTTTATTTACTTTACACTTGTTACCTCCGTAAATACAACACGTGCTAGCAAATAACATGGAAAGCCCTAGGGCTTCACACACTTGTAGTACGTTCTTTGTTCCTCCAACGTTTATTTTACTGTCTTTGTACTTGTTGAGGTTGGATACAGCCGCTAGGTGAATGATGTCTGTCACTTGCTCTTTAACGCATACTTCTTCAATCGATTTTAAACTTAGAATGTCTTGGCCGTCTACAATGTCGAAAGGCACTGTTTGTACGCCACGTGACTCGAAAATACGCGTTACTTCGCACCCTAGGTATCCTTTTGCTCCTGTAATTAGAACTATGGTTATAGTAAGCGTTTGATAAAGATAATTGTGCAAGAAGCGTTACGAACCCTTTTTAATCATTTTGTAATGGGGATACGTAAGTTATGTTAAAATGGCTTTCTGTTTTTGTACACATTTTTAGCTCACCAGAAACACGTGAAAATACCTGAAAGCAGAATTCATTAATTCTCTTAGTTAGATTTGAGATACATCTACTCTGTAGATGACACCTTAACTCCGTTAAAATGCTTTCTTCATGTTGGCTTAACTGCTACAACGGAAAAATAACCTAAATACCCGTTGGAGGTAGTATTATACGTTGCGACACTTTTCTATCAGCTACATAAGTCAAAAGAATGCGAGTGAAGATGTGGCTGTATTTGCTTTTTCTAGAGGCAGAAAAATACTTGAAGTTCATTCTGCTTAACAAAGAATGTACAGTTTCTCAGTGTTGCTATAAATCAATCAAGTACTGATGTAAATACTTTCACCACTGCTAACAACAGTACACCGAATTTAATACATTGAAAAGGTTGTGTAAGATGACTATCGCAACTTATATTCCCGTAACAAAGGCATGTTAACTCTGTGATGATGGAGGAATTGATACTTCAAATGCCTCAGCTATTTTAATGTAATTTCCTAACCAACCACTACGGCGGCCTACCAACGCTGTATTTCTAACTAAAATACCGACGAGTCAGCGTCAAATAACACTAGCTCCAACTACTCTAATAGTCGATGTTTAGCTATTAGTCCATCTATACAATTTGATAAAGCGGTACAGCAACTACAATAAAAGAAGAATAAAATACGAAACCTTGTTATGGTACATACCTACGGTTACAAGTATTAGCGAAATATTAGGAAACATAAAGCAGAGCTCAAGCATTATACGTGCTGCGACTATTTTATACATGTTTGACATGATTATTCCTGTGCTTATGTTTGGTGAAGTGACTTCTTATTGTGACACAGGTACTGTAGGAACCTCCTGAGCAAAGGGATTAGTTACGAGTTTCATTCCATAATAGTAGTCAGCGCAAAAAGCTCATAAGTAACTAAGGTTAACTGCATGGTTCAATGAATGCAACAATGCTTAAAAAAAAACACAATATTAGTAGGAACGCCACAAATGGAAGCAACATACAGAAAAGAAGAACACTATGGCCCTTTTACGCAGGTAGTAGTTTATTCTTTATTTAGCACTAATATACCCTCAGTCGGCTCAAATGGCGCTGCGCAAGGAAGAAAATACATTTATGTACGAAGAAGACGACACCGAGGAAGGTAGATGCGAAATTAGAACAGGCACTTATACACTCTCTAACGATGGTAAAACACTCAAATTCAAATACGATAAGTGTTATTACACGCATCCAAGCTGTAGAGGCGAAATCGCAACTACTTGCTCTTGTGAAGAAGGGACGATAGCTGAAAATGAACTACGTTACGACGGTAACGTACTTGGAAAGGTGTAAGCGCCTGATGCATCCATCATAAATAAACGTGTTTGAAAGTACATCTGCTACACAGAAAAAGATTCCGCTCCGTATGGTATTTATATGCGTGGGTGTGGCGAAGGAAGGTACCGGTTTGTGTTTTGGTGCTTGTTTAAGCCAGAGGTCTATGAAGACTAATTTTATGCGAGTTTTCGTTGTAACGCATTACAATGACATGAAAATCCGCATAATTCTAGTCTTCGTTGTCAAGAAAGCGGGGACTTTGAGTGGAAGTAGACGTAAAGGCATTCCACGGTGGATACCAAACTCAGTCACATAGCACATTGTTTTTAGGAATATTGGACAACAATGAGCTTGATACTTAAATACTAGTATTTATGTATGGAATTTTACAAGCGCTGAAAGGATTTCTACAAGTAGTATGATAGAATTTTCTAACTTGAAAATGTTGCACAACTTTCATTTTGTACCAAGTTCGTTCCGGTTCTGTCGACAGATTTCATATTTATTATCCACAAAAAAATAGTACTTTCGCCCGACTGGGGAAAAAAGGACGTGAAAAGAGATGGGTAGGAAACTGAACTCTGAAATACAAATCTGTTTAACGGAAAAAAAACCCGCGAGTTTGTGAACTCGTTTTTTCAAACTGATACAAAAAAGGTTAGTGATCACTCTTGAGACAGGCTCAATTATGTGTTATAGATTTTCTGAAGTTTGTCATCATTATCATCCATGATATCATAGCGTAACAGTAATACGGCAATCATCTCAAATTTCTGATTGGTGTTTGCATATGATTGTATTGTTTTCAATCTGAGAAGCCGCGAACTTGCAGGTAGCCCTATTTTGTTACATCACCGGGTTAGAAAGTAGACAACAAACAGGGTTTTGCCTTATGATATGATCACTCTTTGTGTACATGGACTCTATTGCACTTACTTCACTACATAAAATAACTCTTTCTGCTCTTACCACATGTACCTAAAGTAGGTGTGGGGTTAGGGTTTGTCCAAAAACTTATGGTCGGCGACAGATTTTCTCCCTTTCGATTTGGATTCTTCGTATCGAATTAATACTAGCAAAACCCTATTCGGTTTGTAACTCACAAAGTAAATGTTCGCAATCAATACCAACATTGTGATTTAGTAAAAAACTGCTAGCTATCACATCACCTCCTATAATGTCATTCAAAGTAGCTCTTGTTATCCACAGCGCCAACGAGCTGAAGGCAGGAGACAGAAACGGTAAATCAGACCCGTTTGTAATACTGTTCGCTTCTAACTCTCCAAAAAAGCATCACAAGACTCGCGTACGCTTGATCATATGCCCTTTAATAATTTAAAACTAATTACACCTCTATAGGTTCGCCCAGCAACTCTCTCCCCAACTTGGAATGAGTTTTTCGAAATAACTAATCTTGGAGCTGATGAGGACCTTGTTTTTCAAGTATGGGATAAGGATGCTTTTGGAAAAGACTTTCTGGGTGTGGTGACTATAAACGCGAAAGATATCCCAGAGGATAGAGAAATGATGAAGCTTTTATTGAAGCCACGAACAAAGAAAGATAAACATATTACTGGATATATCTATGTTAGCATGAGAAAGAACTCTGTTGATACTGTTTATTCCGAAGAAGCTAAGCCATTTGTGAAAAAATACACTATGTCTGTTGAAATCCTTGAAGCTGTATTCAAAAACGAAGGCACGTGATAAAAATACGCTATTTTTTTTTATACCTTTCTTGCTTTGTTGTTTTGTCTGTTCAGTTTTTCAGTACCCTAATGCTATGTCATTAGAATCAAGTCCATTGAAGGTACCTATAGAACACTGTAAAGATAGTTGTCGAACGAATTGGGACGAGATTATTGCATTTGGGAAAAATGTTAAGAAAGTACTCAACCCTTTTGATTTACCTCCAGTTGACCCAAACGCACCACCACCTCACCTCAATATCTGGCCAACAATAGATTTCTTTACGTACCAAGCACACAAGTTTGTATTCGATGTTGAAATGAAAGATGGAAGCCATAAGAGAGTGCGTGCACTAGTAAAGTTTGTACGGCTTCTATGTTATCCGATAGAAATTGCCATAGAAAGAAATTAGTTCGAATAAACTATTCTGGCGTTTGCAATAAGACTTAGCCAAGATTGAAGTGACGTTTTAGTCTTTAAAAACATTTTGAAGGAACTAGGTAGCTTGGCGTTTGGCTTATAGCAACATGTAGTTTACATGTTCGCTTCATAAATAAAACGCAACCAAGGATTTATCAATTTGGTGCCAAGATACCGTGCGAGTTTGCTGATGCAGGTGAGGGACCAGTTGTAAAATAAGGTGGTTTAAGTAGGTACAAAGTATCACATTAGTGTTTGCAAGCTCCAATCTAGATGCCTGACAACACATGATGAATCAAACTGTAGTTAGTTTAATGATGTTCTTGCTCTTCAAAAAGCCTGACATTTTGTTTTTAGAACTTCCTTGTGCTTGTGAAGGACCTAGAAATTAAACTTGGTAGATTTTCAACCACAAAACCTTGATCGCTCACTTGTGATGTTTATTTGCACACTTTCTCCAATATCTTAACAAACGATGGGTCTAAAGGAGGCCAAGTTAATTGCAACCTTACTCCAGTCTTTCCAGTATCCACTCTGCTTAAAATTATACCATCGTCTTGAAGTAGTCTATACAATGTCTCATAGCCTACTTTGGTCCGTGCCACTTCACAATAGTCAATTGTAACACTACATCGCACTAGAGAAGAAGCAGCCTGTAAGGTTTTGTTAGCTTCTTTCTTTTCTATGAAAAAAAAAGCGTACAGTATCTTGTACTGTCTTTAAGGCTGTCTCACGTGTAGCTTTGATCCCAAGTATATGATTTTTGAGTATCTGGAACGTTGCAGAATCTCCTACAGCAAGGTAAGATTACAACTTTGCGTTCTTGCTCACCAACTCGTTTGAACTTTAAGTCTTCAATGTTAAGTGGTAAGCCGTAGTATTCAAATGCTTCCATTAGGCTCCATATCTGTTCAACCAACAATTTATCCAATAAAACAGTGCCTGTGTTGTAGAACATCTCTATGTACTTGAATTCATTTTTAAACCTTTGAATGTCAGTTAAATACACGTGATTATTGAAATATGTACCTTGAGAGCTCGTATTTGTTGTTTTTATTGTGTTTGGCTTGATCGCTGACTGTTTCGTTAACGAGACCAACCAAAACAGACTCTGGATGCTTTAATAAACTGTCTTGAGAGATGGTGTATTCAACCGTTGGCTTGGTAGAGAACAAGAATGTATAAGCTGTCGCGTTTGCCATTTTAAAAAAAATTATTCTGGTCACTGTTAAGACAGACTAACGTAAGTGGATTCCTCTTGATTTCTGGTTTTTGGCATTCAATGTATTCGAAAAAGCGAATGTAGAACACCTAATACAAGTAATTACAAAATGCCTAAATCAAAGTTTTTTTCAAGTTAAGCTGTCATTGCAGGTGGTTATCAAAGAATGGGTTGAAGCAGGTGAGTGCAATGCCAATAACTTTAACTTATCCTGGAGCGATGTTACAGAGTTTTATTTACATACAAGGGCTTTTTGTCACAATTATATTGAGTAATGGATAGACTTGATAACGTCACAGAGAACGTATTTGGGGGACTGTCGTTAAGGATTAACTCGTTACCAATGTTTTGCTTATTGAAGCCATGGAACAACAATAACCCGTCTTCGTCACCAGCAAGTCTTTGGTGCATTAGAGATTGAACCTGAGTCAACGAAAGAGGCCTATCAGACAACATTAACATACAATTAGTTGTCGAAGCTTTTGTACCTTTTCCATAACTGTATGTCATCCAAAAGTATCGAAAAATCCTTCCCTTTCATTAATCCTACAATAATCTCGTTTTTGGCGGTTGAAAGTGGGAAGTTAAGAGTGATGACATGTGTTGACTCTAAAAATCCATTTGAGAATATCTTTAGTAGTTTTTCGTTTCCATTGGCGGACACTGTTACAGAAACGAAAGTCCAACGGTTTGTGGCTACAGGTTTAATACCAGTGTAACATGATTTCGAAAAGCAAACTTGAATAAAGTGCATTGAAGGAGAACTTGGCACGGAACTAACTGAAATTGTCCATCTGAAAAAATGTTAATAAAGGCTTACCGCTTATAACGTACACTCTCGTGTCAATCAGTGTCAAAGAATAGTCAACTGTATTAGGTGGAATATTGATCATAAGCCAAGAAGAAAATGTAAACGATGAAGTTAGTATTGGCAGAGATGGAGTAACAAGGAACTCATTTGAAGTTTGTAGTTTGATGCATAAATCTTTACGGCTTGGATGAAATTGCTTTTTCTCTTGCATGGATTTAATAGCATGACATATTCTGCATGTTCCTCCGTCAAATACACAATTATTATATTTCTACAGCTCAGTTAGTGATAGTACGTTGGATGAGGACCCAATGTACATCTACGAAGTTTTGTGGGAAATTATTTTGTTTCCATCCAAAATGTGAGTTCCACAGCTCTTCACTGTCAATTATTCTCTTCAAGTATTGCGACATTTCTTTTGGAGATGCGTATTTATCTATAGAAGCGATTAATATTACTGAATACAGGATTCATTGTACTACCTGTTCGCACTATCGACTTGTCGTCAGGAATCCAGTCGTCGATATTTGGTGCACCCATGTAGACAGGCAAAGACGATGCCTTCCATGCGCAAGGTAACTGTGTGCTTGTATTAATACCAAAAACCAAAGATGTCTTTTCACGACGTACCTTCTCGGTTACATAATCAGTGACGTTGTTATTTTCAAAGACAAGAGTGATTTTGTAATCCTTCAGAATACTTATCTTCTTCCTCATACTTTCACCATGTGATTTTGATGGATCACTAACAAATGCATCTGTATCAACGTTATGCAAGCACTCACCAAGTGAATCTACTTTGATATACTTCATTAACTCTATAAGATAATCACGCCTTCCCCAAGCTCCGCCAGCCATGCAATTTGAAGCTATGAAAGCGATATTACGTGACTTTTTGAAAAAGGTTTAAAGTATCGAAAAGACTCAATACTTGGTTTGTTATCAGCTGCCCAGTCGCACATGAAGGAAATAGGTACTTGAGCATCTCTGTCATACGTAGCATTAATATCAAAGTAGCGCTGTAACACAGAAAATCTATTAATGCCAACAAAATCATGATTTTTTTTCGAACACTTACAACAAATTGAGGCTCTGATTGAAGAGGAAAATATAGGTCCTGTTCATATGATAGCATAATGGCTATCTGTCCAGGTCGTTTTTGAGGCACTTGTACAGGTTGGTGGCGATAATTATCTGTGTAGCCTGAAAGGCCTTGTGGCTCATACAAGATGCCGTTGGCAACACCTAAAACCCGTTCAACGCCCGTGACAGGTAAAAAACTCTAAGCCGTTACCTACATCTGATTCCTCACTAGTGAATGTACATGGTATATCGCACGTGTGACTGAAGTCGTATCCCTTTTCAGATAAGCAAAAACAGTACAACGATGCAGTTACCACGTAATTTGGTGTAGGAACATCGTCAGTAGGTTGGTGTACACCAAGCCATGTCAAATGGGGCGTATAAATGAGTATCGCGTTTAGTAAAGGTAAACACGTGATTATGAATACCACGAGCGATTTACTCATTTCTATGGGTGCAGCGGAGCCATTATCAAGTAACCAAAGATAAATACAGCTTTTGGTCAAACCGAGTTTTGCTGAAAGTCTACACAACGCATAAGGCGTGTTCTGAAATAACACTGCGGGCTGCCATGTGGTAATGGAGTGTCAATGGAAAATGGTGGCGCACCAAAGGTACATTTGCAGTTTATGTCATGCGTTAATATATTAAAGGCGTGTGACGCGTTAATGCATATTTTTACGCGAGATAAGGCATTACAGGCGGAAAGTGTAGTATACATACGAAATACGCTACCACAAATCAAAGCCAGCGTATTGAAACTCATTGCGGGTACCTAATTTGGGAAACGAGTTTTTTTTTTTAAAACTACATAAGAGCGGGCTCAATTGCGTTAATACGCAAGTTCTTTCCAGAAATAGACGCGTCTGAGGCTAAAATATGTCATTTGCTCATCACAACGCATAAACAAAGAGCTCGAAATAAACTCGCTGTACACAATATCACTGCATTTCAATAAACGCTGACAGTTACACCAACAGATTGACACATCCAAGAAGGGAGTATCCGCGCGTCAAAGAGTGCATCACAAGATTCCTTTGCCTGATGCAATTGACGAGATTGAGCACAGTGTAGTTTACGAGGTACACTTACAGATACCTTATCTTTGCACGTGGTTGTTTATGTATATTTAGGGATTGAAGACTAAAGTATTTTGTGTCACTGTTAGTGACAAGAATTCAAAGTACGGAACGAACTTCAAAAAGTAATTGTTTGTTGTCACCCTTACGTGTTGTTAAGTAAATGTAAAATAGCAGTAAAATGGTTCACAGATTCAAGAGCACTAGATAGAGAAGTCACGTGCTTGGACTACCTAAGGGATACATCTGTGCCGATACCTGAATATCCTTATATGAATCACTTCAAAAGACAAATTGCTGAGTACCTGAGAAAGGATGAGGATAAAATACTCTTGTCTGAATACATAAGCACTAAACCAATAGATTCAAAGAATTTATCTTCACCAACGTCTATTGAAACGTTTACACGAGGACTCTTTGAGGTATAGATAAGACTTGTTTTTAATTTATTTGTTGATAACATTTTGCAACAGGCACTTGCAGCTCTCCATGCTGTGAACTGTATTCATGGTGATATTAAACCTCAAAACTTATTATGGCATGCTCAAGAAGGTAAGATATCCTTGATAGACTTTGACTTGAGTATCACGCGATGTCACATTGGACGCAATGCTGGATACGGACGTAAGTTATTACATTCAAATCAGGGTTTGTTTAAAACTTCCTAGGAGGAACTAAGGGCTTCAAAGCACCGGAAATAAAAAAAGGGAGTCAAATGAGAATGACGCCAAAAGTGGATGTTTGGTCAGCAGGCGTAACTATTCTTAATGTTGTATGTTGTTATTTATTTTGATAGTATTTTCCTTATTAATCTCCAAAGGTTTTGGATGTTGTTACTGAGGACTGGCATCATGCTTTGGCTATGGTAGATAAAACAAACGATAGATTTTATATGAAGGAAGATAACAGTAGAGCGTATCTCATGTCTCCTTTAATGCTATCACTTATGAACGGTATACTCTGTGAAGATGTTACGAGTAGATTCTCGTCACAAAAGTGCTTGGATAGCACATACTTAAAGCCTTCCCAAGTAAACTGACTTTACCAACTGAGCGGTATGTTTTATATGCGGAAATACGAACATATCTTGAAACTATGTGATAGAAGTCAAACCACAGTTTCTACATAGGTTTGTTTTAGACATCGTTATGGTTCTTATGAAACTAAGAGAGAATTCTCACCAAAAATGATGAGTTTTCCAAAAGCGATAAAAACGTGTATTTTCTTCAAATCGGTTACCTTTCTCTGACGCAAGGTAAAAGGTGAATATTACGATCAAAAAGTTAACTTGAATAGGTAGTTCGCTATGCTAGTATATTTCGAAAAAGTATCCCACAATTTTTTTCTTTTTCTTTGTCCTTGCTTAAATGTCCTTTGCTTGTTACAATGTAAGCAAGGTGCATAGCGATTGTGTTACTTCCCCTATAACTAAACTTGTGTTTAACTAAATCAAAAAAAGAAAGAAAACCATAAAAATCAAAAAATGACCAAAACCTTACAAAAAAAATATAAAACAAAAAATAATCTCATAAATAAAAGTACTTCGAGTTGTTTCGGCAACACTCGTGGGTCATCTGGAGCAAGATGCTCTTTAAGCCCACAAACCCCTCCTAGAACACATCGCGCAACCACCTTTTTGTTACTTAACACAGACTACACCTTTCAATGACTTTTCCCTGCGCTGAAACTTTAGTTAGGACATGAGGACCAAGCTACGCGAGTGACTTTACTACAATGATGAAGCAGAGAACGTAGTATGTACACTTTACTCTCGTTTACACCGTAGAACCTTGAGTAATTAAATGTCGCTGATGGTAATTTAGTGTACCAATTTTACAGCCAGAGGTCACGTTTTACGGCTTGCCAACTGAAATTCAACAACATATTCTTTCATATCTCAGACAATCGCGTTATAAAGCAGCCCAGACGTGTAAGCTATTATCAATGATCATACACAATCGCCTCGGATATGAAAAGGTGTTCATCAAAGAAAACCAAATAGACTCTCTAATACAGTACCCTGGCATTCTTCAAAACACTTTAATATCCGTTCACTCACCCAGAGACTCAGCACAAATTAAAAAACTATCTGGATCATCCTACCTGAATTTATCACGTGCTCTTTTGAATGATGAAGCGATAGAAGCTTTGGTAGGAGTACACTATCTAGATCTAAGCAGTTCATATGGTTTCAGCAACTCTAGTATTGCAAAACTCAATGGTGTTCATACAATTAAGCTTGATCACACAAAAGTAACAGATGAAGGTGTTAAGGCCTTAGCTGGGGTTCACAATATTTCGTTGAGCATGACGGCAGTAGGAGACGATGGTATCAAAGCTCTGGCTGGTGTTCACACCATAAACCTTCGTAGAAATACTGTAACAGATAAAGGAGTGATGACTTTAGCAGGTGTGCATATGATCGATTTGAGAGCTACTTTTGTTACTGATGAAGGTGTTATACCTCTTGCTGGAGTACACACAATCAAGTTGTCAAGCACGAAAGTAACCGATAGGGGCGTAATAGCGCTTGCTGGAGTGCATACAATTTGGCTTGATTGTACTTCTGTCACTGACAAAGGAGTAAAAGCACTTGCAGGGGTCAACACAATACGTCTTGGAAAGACAGCTGTTACTATGGACGGCATTAGCGCTTTAGTTGGAATAGAATCAATAAGGCTGCCTGTATGCACACCAGACTTTTTGGACCAATACAAAGCATGGCTATCAACATGGAATAACAACTTCAAGGTACAATTGAATCGTACAAACAGTGTTTTCATGGTGCGCCTTGTGCATTAATACAAGGTAATGTAATAGTGGCGTTGTGTATTCTTATATTTTTTGGATAAGAAGCTTCATGAAATAAAAACATGTGCGTGTAATTTGGCGGTTGTTGGAAGTTAGATTTACATCGTCGTTGCAGCATTTTTGGACATTGTAAAACAGCATTCGAAAAAAAAAGCAGAGCAGCTGCTTCCAGTCAAAATGACAGTGTCGGAATGTGTGGTTCTGCATGTTTAGAAGCGTACTAGACCATTCATAGCTCGATTGAGCGATGATTTGTTTTGAAATAACCGATTTAATACTTCCTGTACTCCTCAAGATTGAACTAGAGGTGCTGCGATATAGATCATAATTACCCATACTGCTCGCTTGCGCTTTGGAGGATTCATTGGGCGTTAAAGTACATTCTTGTTTTAAATAGAACAAAAAGCGTAACACACTCACGCCTCTTAGAACAGGTACACTGAGAGCCTCTACTCTTCTATTAACAATTATTACTGGCATTAGCAGACAACCCGAAAGCGCTACGCTCGCTTGGTCTTCGTAAGTTCTTTTTAGCACTCTCATCACGTGTTTACTTACAATTGCGGTTTTTTTAGTGTTAAATTGTCAACTCAATTGTGGAACACAAACTCATATTGTCAACGCAAACTCGTGACCCAATTGTGGCACACAGAAACGTGTGTCGTATCACTGCATTTTTTCTAACCATACAGATTTTGTCTCCATTCGTTTCACGTGTCGTAGTTTTGCGTTTCTTTGGTTTTTACACGGTTGTGAACTTATTACGTTCCACTTACTTCACAATCATGTTCCACTTGTCACAAACGCAGTTTTTTTTAAAATCATTACAAAACATGCAGAGACACACACAAGTTATAACTATAATTGCTGTATTTGCGATACTAAGCTCAGTGGCGTATGGCAGTTGTACGAATATTACAGCATTCGACGGCTCCCAGTACGATTTAAGCGCCATCATTGGAAAGGTAGAGACTGGACTGGGCACCTATCCATGTTCTAATTGTGTGGTATGAATATGCGAGCTAAACGAAAAGAACATCCCGTGACAATTAATTCTCTTCAACAGTAGCTAATGGTTTCATAGGACCGTTATTACCAATACCAAGTCTCAATTTGCCAACAAAGAATTGCTCCATGTGGTGTGCGTATCTTTTCCTTTTACCATCAGGAATGTAATTCTTGCTTTACAGATTAGTGCCACCTGGGGGATTTGTCAAGCATGGGACGACTACACTACGACAGAATCAATGGTACTATTTGTTACATGACTGGAAAACCACCTGACATTTTCCGCAGGCAGTTGTTGGTAACTTCGTTCCAGTGAACGTAAGTGGTTTATCAAGTGGTAGAGGTGTCGGTATCAGATACGACGGAGGAGAATTTGGAAAGAGTGCAATAGGTTCGAAACTAAGTATGATGTAAACAAACTAATCTATTTTCAGTTGATATTTTATGCAAAAAAGGTGCTGGAGGCACGTGATTAATGACTGAACTGTTTTTTTTTAATTCCAATTGACTTGCTCTCAGAGTTCGATAACTTGAAAATTGAAGACCGTTACTCGACCATTCATATTACCGCTGAGTCATACGCTGCGTGTGCTATTAGTAGCGATGTTCCAGTAGAGAAAGGCGGTAGAATCAGTATTGGTTCTATTCTTTGTATTGTGTTATTGCTCGGTGTTGTACTTTACATTGTTGGAGGAATATTTTACAATGTTGCTCGTGGGACAGGAACAATATTCCCAAACACTGTACGTTATAGAACGTTTCTGTTTATCATTGACAACAGGTACAGGAGTTTTGGCTCGGATTCCCTGGCCTTGTTTTGGACGGTGTCATGTTTATTGTCAATCGAGGTAACATACCTTTCTACAAAACCTTTGTAGCACTAAAACAACTCTCTAGGAAAGCGTGGCAATTATACTGAAGTGTAACTAAATAAACGAATGTTATAGTAATTTATTAGTTTCTAAATGGAGGCTGTGTTTAGCTGGCAAATTTTTTCCAGTAGTGATTGTTTTCAAGATATGATTGAAGCTTTCATCAATATTAATACTGTCTTTCATCAATATTAATACTGTCTTTTGCTGATGTTTCAAAAAACATACATCCGGAATGTCTGCAAATTCTGTCCTTCTTTTTTAGATACCTTTCTTTCATCTTCTAGATCACTTTTATTACATCAAAATAATAGGTATGTTATTTCCTCTTGCCCTTTTGGTGAACACGTGAGCACAACCTTCAAAAAAAAAGAAAGAAAAAAAAGAACAAGAGAAAAAGGTGTTGTCCACCCCACGCTCGCTGTTGCCCCTACATGTACAACGTTTGTGTATCTGTAGGATAACATCTATTTGATCACATTCATAAGGGTGGGTTTGTTATGACATACTCGCGAAATTGGTCAAAATAAGGTACAACTCAAAAGACTCCCTGTTTGTGATACTATAGAATTCATATTAATAAGTGTTCTCTGAATGTACCTAAATACAACATTAACATAAAGCTTTTTATTACTAGTCCGTAAACTAAAGAACAAAATAACGCAAAAAAGCAACCTAATACACCTTTGTGCTAATTTATCAGATAGAATGCTCAAATCTCCCCAAACTATCCTGTCCAACGTACGGAATCCTGTTAATCGTATCTAACAACGCACGAATAGGGATTCACTGATGATCGCCGCCTATTACACCTTCCGGTTGAGCTTCAGCTCAATATTATCGAGTTGGGCTGGTCTGCGTGTTTAAATTGGCCACTTCTTTCGAAACAGGCAGCAACGACAATAAGGTTTGATGGCGATATGAAAAAGCACGGAAAATGGGTTCGAAGAGTCAAGAACAAAGTTGTAGAGCAAGAGTATTGGAACCATGGTCTAAAACATGGAGAGTATAATCATTGGCGCTCCAATGGTCAATTGTATAAGCAATATGCTTATGTCGATGGTGAGATAGAAGGAGAATATAAAGAGTGGTATGAATGGAAGAGTAGGGAGAGACAGTTTAGTCGCTTCGATTTCGAGGAGGGCTTAAATTACCCAAGTTTCTATAACGCACGTGTTTTTTACGGATGCAATGAACAAGAGAAAGAAAACGAGGATGAAAGCCAATTGCGGATCCAGTGTAATTACATAAAGGGTAAAAAAGAAGGAGAATATAAGGAGTGGTATAAAAATGGACAATTAAAGGTCCAATGTAGATACATCAATGGTGAGTTTGAAGGAGAATATAAATATTGGCATGAAAATGCACAATTACGATGCCGCTGTAACTACATCAATGGTGAGTTTGAAGGGGAATATAAGGAGTGGTATAAAAATGGACAATTAATGATCCAATGTACGCCTACATCAAGGGCAAAAAGTAGGAGAATACAAAACAGTGGAATAAATATGGAACTTTGATGGAAGATAGTGAAACCTAGTATACAATCTGAAAGCAATGAATTGGATTCATTTGACTGCAATAGCAGACTGTAAACTTGAGTTATCATTCCTAGTATTAAATAGATATCTACGATATTTTGTAGCAGTTATCTACTTTGACGGTGTAGCACTAATAAATTTAGCTTCCGTTTTCATTCACGTGTCAGGTTTTATTGAGCAATTCACCTACAGCGTTTACTGAGGCTGCCGTAATAGTACTATGAGTACTATTATAAATACATTGTTTATCAAGTGTTGCTTGAAACTGCCACTTTGAAAACAGCTTTATTACAACGACATTAAACATTGAGTTTTCCGATACAGCAATTTTTAGGACTGATCAAGTACTTTATTATGACTCTACTAGGTCAAAGTGTAACTGTTTTTTTCTTGAAAGTGCAATAACCACAACAAATGCAACAAATACATAAGAAACATAGCGAAGGAAGCCCTATTACTCCAGCAATGTAGATAATATTTACAGCAGCATACTTTGCTAAATTAAACATAATAATATTAGGTTCAGACTAAAGTTGACTTATGTAAGTTGACGCACCACAGTTACTGCTGTAATCTACACTAATTACACTATCCTGTTTTGTTGATATAGTCTTAAATGAATCCACATTTTTAAAAGCATACGCTGCACGTGTAAGAACGATCAGGTTCGAAAAAGTATAATTTTTTACTTACTTTCATTATCGAACTTCATGTACCCTATGAAGCACCCATGAGACCTCCCAACAATATCTATATCGCACCAAGCATAGTGAAGACCCCTTTCATATATATGACCAGATAGAGCTACCACATTATGCTTAATGTCTGGATCAATGCTAAAAAGTAAATTAGAGCTACAACAAGAGTTTGACTAAGTTATACGTCAGCCTAGTTGTCACGTTATATTCAATCAATATCAAAGACAAATTTGTCTTCGATACATCCTCGTAGTATCCAACTATTAGGGCATCTTCTCCATCCTCGCCAGTCACGCGAGTAGCAAGGTATTCAGTTTTTGGTAAAGAAAAATAAGGATAGTCAACCTCAAGCCACTCGCCTTCACTAAGTTAACAGCTCGTGTACATAGGGTAGAAAAACTAATCCTGGTGAGTACCTGTAGCCAGTGTGTAAATGTGCATGAGACCCTCAAAAAGCAAGTACACATATTTCTTTGTCGCTTGAACAGTTACGAAGTTGTCAGATTCCCCCTTAGCAACACTTAACCATGTATCTGTTTCATAGAGATCGTATATTATATCAGATACTATTGGAACTGTCTTAATCACTGTATAAAGATGGTCTTCGTTTGTAGTGATATACATGTATTTGTCATCCCATCCATCACCGTCAAAACTCTATTTTCTTGTTTTAGGTCGTTCTTAATTGAACATTATGATGCCTTAATAGATTTCGAAAACACTTCTTTACGTACAGCTACTTTGGTGTGTCTTTCGAACATCCAGTTATTAATAAGTCTCTTCCATATTATCAACTTAGTAACCACAAAGTCACCCTAAGAGACCGATAAGTAGCAGAACGAAAGAAAAGTTGATGCGATGATAACTTCATACAATCGCTATACCATACCTTGCTACCAGTAAGATACATTGAGTCTTTGAGTAGAAGTATTGTGCCATCTGATGAATCCGGAAGATCAGTGTTGTACAGTGTGTCACCCGATATTACATCATAAGCTGACCATCCGACATCATCAGAATCGAAAGCTGCAAGAAAATTAATCTCGGTTTTTGCACGTGATCAGTGGTTGTACTTACAAGCGATGATACATTTTGTTTTACCAAGAGCCAATGGAATAAAAGCAGCAACGAATACGACAGAAAATAAGAATATTAGCCCGCACAACACCTTTGAGATACAACAGCACTTGGTGTCTCTAAAAAAAACAGAGGTGATTGAAAACTGTGAAAATTAATCTCGTTTTTTTCATCGTTGGCTTACTTCCAAGAACGTGATGCAAGGTAAATAGCCAATAAAGGTTTGTGGTAGTTGCTTTCAATCCATTTTGGTTTGCACAACAGAACCTTTGTTACACGAATACGTTCTGCTTTAAAAGCAAAAGTCTCATTAATATTTTGATTCCTTACATTTGCTGCGGCCAGCACTGAATGTGCCTCAGTAATACTTAAAAACGAATTGGTAGAATTATCTTTAAGCCTGAATGAGTTTGGAACAACGAACATAACACTCCCTAGCACGTGTTACAACATCTTTTATCAAACGCAAAAAAAACCTGCTTTTTTTTGTTGAACATACCATTCAGCAAGGTAGGCGTCAAGAGCTGACACAAACCGATGACAACTTTTCTCTTGTAGATGGTGAGATCAGCGAAATTACTAATACTTCATTTAACGAACCCCAGAGGGAGATAGTCTATGGTGATTTCGGTAATCAATTAGAGTTTTCCATTCGGGACCTGCATTTAGAAAAACGGTAAGGAAACTTCTAGGCTTGCCGTTTCAAATAAAAATAAGTTCATACTTGGTTGGAAACCAACTAGACAGCTGTTAATGCAATCCAAATAGTACCTAGTAACTGAGTTACCGAAAGTTCGATTACATAAGTTAGACTTACATCAACAGCGCTATAGGTGTCCTAGGGACATGTACACGGGAGCCCGTTTGTTGTATCAGTAATGACCTTTCGTTTGCTACTGCTGCTGTGACTGTAGGGCTATTATTTGGTCTGTTTGTAATAATTCTTGTCTGAGAATACAAGTAATTAGTTTTCTACGTTTAAAATAATAACGAACCGTCATCTTGACCCTATGCGCACGTGATAATGTTTAGTTTTAGGTCAGAACATTTCAAGAATGAGTTTATTTTCCGGCAGGGTGATAGGGAGAACCATAGTCACGTGATTTACTTCAGCGCGACAAAGCTGTTTAGTACTCGAGAACAGTTGTGCTTTGTCCTAGTTAGTACATATTATCGCAACTTTTCTCGATCTATCAGATGAAACCTGCGTTGACTTTTCTTTCGAAAATACTGCTCCAAAAATAATAGGTAGGAAGTTTCACTAGCCTATTGATTTTATCTTTTTTTGCTTCTTTGATATCCAAGAATTAACGATTAGCGTACCATCACGGCAGCGTACTAAATCGAACGTTGTTCTGTTTATTTTACATTGTAAATGTAACTGCAAATGTCTTCTCGAGGTATGCTTCTATTTGCAAGTACGTTCGATAATGGCTGCGCTTTTAGCTGACAATATTTATGTAATACAATTTAATGATCTATCATGGCATTGGTTTACTAGCTTGCTTCATAGCATCTGAAAGCCAGTCCATTGCATCGTAGATATTTTCACCTGTTTTACATGATACACCATATAATCTGTTTGTTTTGTTAGGCATTGCTTCCAAGCCCATCTTCTCTTCAACTTCTTTTATTGACATTGAACTTTCTAAATCCTAGTTTTTTACCTAAATTAGCACCTGTTTATATTAGGTTCTACGTACTGTTTTGGTTGCCACCACAAGCACTGGAACATTATTGTCAATTTTTTCGTTTCTAGTGAGCGTTTGAAGCTCAATTGCAGCTGCAACAATCAGGTCACAGTGCAGGACAAAAGCGAACCAGTTTCAAACAACAGAATGAAAAATATTGCCTCGTGTACCTGTTTCCATTGATTCTTCATCGTTACTGTCCACAACGAATATTATTCCTTTAGTCCTTTGCAAGTATTAAACAAAGACTAAAAAACTGTTGCATGATCATACTCATTGTAGTAATGTCTATGAAGAATTCGCTCAGTGCTATTGTTCGGTTTTATCGGGTAACTACAACAAAAACTCAGTAAACATCTCCCTTTAAACCCGTCTCGCAAGCAAGCATTAAAAAAAGGTAAAACCGGTGAATAAACAAACCACGTGATAAAAGTATGACTAAAGGCGTAAATGCAACTAAAAGTACTTTCAAGCTAATACCACAAGTGGGCGTTAGCGTCCCAAAAAGTTGTGTTTGAGGCTTTTTTTAGCTTCTTCAAAAAAAACGTTCCGTACGTTACAAATTCAATCTTCTTGTAGTATATAGTCTGTACGCTACACCCTGAGCTACTTGTTAGTAATAAAACGTAAAACGAAAACTATTGTACCAATGCTTCGCGAAAAACCTACTTCTGCCCCAAGGTCTAATTTGTTTAAAAAACTCTTTACCCCTGCATTTTGAAGCCCAATAACCAGAATACGTGACTCATCCTTTGAATCACCTTTAAACAACTGCAATGCGTTACCCATGCGCAGAAAAGAGAAGGTGAGACCTTTAAAACTACTTTTACAATACAACGGAGGCAGGACTTAACAACAGAAATTCAGTTTGTGTGACTACGCTGATTCGAGTCCTGGAAGCTCAATAGTCATAGACAGAAGTGATCTTGTGTCGTATGACTCTAACACATCGAGAGACACTAGTTTCCTAATGAGCAGCTCAATACCAGAATCAGTAGAAAACGTACAATCATGTGCGTCAACTTGTTTTGCTCAACGCTTGCTATTTAATACTAAAACACAACTATCAATTTGGACCAACATGCTATTATAATACAGGTAGCGTAAAATAGCAGCTAATTGTTAAGCAATTAATGCTATACATTCGCTGAATGTAATTTTATTATCACTGTCACTCGTACGTACGTAAATATCATGACGTGTTTCTCATTGCAATTCATCTTGGGTTGAGTTTTTATTGTTTTGCAGGAAAACAAATTTTGTGGGTAGAAGCTACATACAAAGCAAAATAAAAATAGACTACGGTGGTGAAAACCTTTAATAAGTACTTGATGAACTTGTAACAAGCATTTAAATGACAGGATAGGTAGCTTCATTTGCGATTCCGCAAGTATCTTCGCCCATCTCTAAGTGAATGTATCCATCAATACCCCAATCTAAAAATTGAAGTCAACAAACCGAAAAAAAAAAAAAGATGTAAAGCGAAATGCACTGTACCTGTTCCCCAGCTGTTTCTGACCATGTAGTAGTTACCGGTCTTATCAAAACCAACAAGTTGTACGCAATGGTCTAACTCATTTATCCATGCACATTCATCATGTGTCATTACACCACTCTTGTAGTCTTGCCTTATAAAAAAGTCAAACAAAAACTTTTTTTAACGTCTACAAACAAAAGGACTACAAGAAACAAGTACCAGTTGGAGGCATCTACACAAACGCTGAGTGGTCCTTTGTTTACTAGGTTTTCTTGTAGAGTTGTCTCAGAGTACCTGTTGATCATTTAGAAGAAAAAAGTAGGAACAATAAAAAAACTCTTACCAAGAAGTGGCGTATTCCCAACTCTTGATTGATGCTACGACTTTTGATTTATCAAAAGAACATTCACCGTTCTTTGCTTTGTAAGGGTAATCAGCCTCAGCTTCAAGACCACCAGCCTAGTAACACAAATAGTTAGAAAAATTTGCTACAAAAAAAAAACCAAGAAAGGTACATTGATAACGTATTCATAAGCTGTTGGTGGGTTTCCTCCATTACAACCCAAGTCACTGTCATCACAGTCAACTAGTATATGTTAACGATATCATTTAGGGAACAATTAGTTGATAATAAGTTGATACTTACCAATTTGTTGTGGAGCTAATCTCAAAGTGTTAACTGAGGCATTCTTAGCCAATATCCAGAAAGATTCAATAGCTTCGGTAACTGAGAACGCCCAGCAACTACCACATTGTTCTTGGTTCTTTACTGGAGTTACACAGTCTTTAGTACGCCTTTTGAATGAATATCAAGGTAAGCAAAGGTCACGTGGAGCAAGGACTTTAGTTCGCATCAAAAAAAAAAAAAACAAAAAAAAAAAGCGCACCAATCGACTTTTGTAGGGAGTGCTGCAGGTTCTCTCTCGTCTTCAGTTTTCCTTGCTGGTTTATCGCTTACTTTAATGCCAGGGTTCAACAAATAACGTTGCTTGAATTCAAGAGGCGTTAAATCTACAAAAAAAGCGTTAGTGTTCGGTTTAAACGCGCCTGACAAACTCTAAGAACGTACCAGAAAATTTTGTAACGCCGTATACAGCGCTCTTTGAGCGTTGGTTTTTGGCTTCAATACGTTGGAGAGATGCCTGGTAGGACAAGGTAATTAGCAAGAACAGTCTTCTTTTCGCTTTGAAATGTCACTTTGCGCGAAAATAACTACGCTACGCTCTAGTTACGTACCTTGAAGTTAGCAAAGCGGATATCATGTTCTTCCGCGGTATATTGCTTTTTATGGGCAATTTTAAACGCTACAAACTTCTCGTATGCGACTAGGTATGTGTAAACAGCGTATAAAGGTAAAAACGTTAACTATTACCGGTATCCTCATCTACGGTGATGGCGAAGGCTAAACAAGCCAATGATAATAAAAGAAACACAGCTTTCATCGCTAGCGTTGGTATGTAAATTGAATTTGTGCACATGAAAGAATGTGAACAACCAAAACAAGCTTTGGAGAAACTTCTAGAGGCTTATTTCGCCAAACGAGAGTTCCTTGCACGCACTACGAATAAGGTATCAATGTGGCACATTAATACAAATGCCTGTGACTAAAATTACAGTTTATTTTAATACTGTAAAAATTGGCTCTGCACGTGCCAATGTACAGTTTGGTAGTCATGAAGAACTCGTGGAAAACTCAACTGACCAATTAGCAGTTATTAAAATCTTGCAAACAATGAGCAGAACACAACTGGACGAGTCCACAAGCTTGTACAACATTCGCATTTATCTTCTTATTAAAAAGTACTAATATTAAACGTTCAGGGTTGAAAGAAATAGCAGCAACGTTAACGACACTGATAACAGTTATGACTTGTATCTAGCGGGGCAAGCAACGTTGCTTTACAAGGCTGTAGATTCGTATCGCTTGGGTTTAATTCTTACTTCATTCAGCTTTTGTGTTATCTTTTTCTACATCCTTCTATTGCAATTTTTAAATCCCTCGTATGATCAGTTGGTAAACGAGCTCGGGGCTAGGGGTTGCGAAATTATTAACACCACTGACTTCTCAGATGCTCAAACAAAACAGAAACCAGAACAAGTTTCCAGAGAAGTGTGTGATGGGCGTCACGTGATTGTTCCATCGTATCAAATCTATACCCTAAACTGTAGTAATTTGGATGTAGATGAGTTCCGAACTCATCTAATTGAAGCGAATTTTCCCATTTTGCAGTATGTTATCAACTTCTTCGCTGCGTCTGCTCTTGCAGTAATTATATTCTCACTGAAATCAATTATGGAGCTAGTTGTAATAGTAAAGTGGAAACTACCACTCCATGGAAGTTCGCTTTGGGAAACCCTCTGTTTTGGACATCATCACTGAAGTACATACGAACCCCACGACGGATACCCTTGAAAGCAGTGTTGGTAAACAGTTGTATATTACTTGGTGCTTTCGCGAGCTTAGGTCTGGCATACCTGGCGCTAAGTTTTTCTAATATGACTACATATACTTGCCTCATATATGTACGTGGTACTGGTTTTGTATTTGGTGGTATTTCTCGCTCTTTTCAGTGTTGCTTACTTTTTAATGGCATTCACCGCACTTACATTTTATGCTTGTTGTATGAAAAATAGAGAAAGAGCACGTTTTGATATACGTACAAGAATCAGAGACACTTTTGAAATAATAAAGTATCTAGAGAATTGAACTTTGTAGAAGTAGAATATCTGGTTAATAGTTATTGTGTTCAAAATTGGTTTTTATGGTACAGTTTGGTTTTTTTTACAAAAAAGTATTATTGACTTCTATTCACTGCTGCAACCGGTTCAAGAAAACTGAAACTAATGCAATGGTATACAAATCTATACCGGTAGTCGTACGTACCTGGCTTGATAAAATCTCAGCTTCCACCGCAAGGAATTTTGACATTAGATTTAAACAGCATGATCTTGCTTTCGAATGAACGTATTCGAGGCTATTAGGAGAATAAAAGCAGTATTGGTACCCTACTGTCGAGATGACCGGTAACTTAGTTAGTTTGAAATCTCGCTACTGACCTTGCAGTACAAGCTAATCTCAAAACGAGCGTAGTGCTTCGTGTGAGGCAACTAAAACGAACATGTTTTATTCAAAGCTTTATTTTGTAACACAATACCCTGGGTGATAGATCTGCTTTCGCAAGAAGCATACTAGCGTCTCGACCGAATACTGATATTGTAAGAAGAGAAATCTACCGGATATATCCTCAAACAGTACTTTTAAGCGTATGCGCAGCGTAGGATACTAGAATAGCTCATTGGGTAAGCTCTTATTTGGGACAACAAGCTCAACACCCGCAACTTGTTGTGTACGAATACAAGTAGCAACGTGTAGTGTTTCTTTGCATTTGTTTTGGTTTGACGTAGGGTTTAAGGTATTAAGCGCAGCATATTTACATGTGCCCCTAATGATGGTGTTCACAGCGATTTAGATAACACAAGGAGCTTTGTCTAAAAACAGTATGTCACGACCTTTTGTCTTTTTTGGATTTTTTTTCACAATGAAAGTATCCCAAAAAAAAAAAACTTGTTTCCAACTTCAAAAGTCACTCTGCTGTATTCTTTATAGCACAATCAACTGATTGAGCGTTTCTTGAGATTTTAACTTCCAGTTTGAGATATGAGGGCGTCAGGAGGATCTCAAAGAAAAGTCAGAAAAAAATCAAAAACCAGAAGAAAAAGGATTATTATTTTTTTTCTAGTCGAAGCTCGTGTTTGAAACGTTTTCTGTTCGCTTGGATCTGAGCTCGCCTTCATTCGACCGTATTATCTTTAAAGTACGAAAGCATATTAAAAGTTAAAGTTCCCCTACGCTCCGAGAAATATGTTAACAAGTCGCTCCACGTTCTATTTCATTGGGTAGCATGTAGCATTACAAAGTATTAATAATCTTTGTTGTGTTTACGCTCATCTACTCGCTTACTGGTCACTCCTCGCGACCAGAAGAATGCTGCAAACGACGAACCATTTTTAAACGTTGGTGATGAAACAGTTTACCAGAACGATCAGTTTGAGTTCGTCCTAAGGCTATTCCAACGCTACGCAAAGGTGTTCCATGTTGTTTTTAATTTATACTTATTAGGCTTTGCTAAATAGTTTCATACAATTTTTCTTAGTTGAATGATGCTAGTTTGGCTTGGATTAACCTTATCCTTGCCAACTATACAGTTGGTTAGACATACGTTACCATAATACGAGGCTTCCGCAAGAATGATGCGCGTAACCGTGTCGGTGCCATTTTAACCTTGTATTCTCCAAAACCTGGTTTCGGCGACTTTTTAGCGAGTTGCGAAAACTACGCGGCTTAACTACAACCAAATCTGTACTGTTCTACAACGCTCACAACACCTCTCAACAGAAACAAAACCGATATGTCGATGCTAAGTGAAACCTAACCGCGCAGGGTGCGTTAAAAGTGCGTCCCTATTACCCATTTTACTACTACTAACGGTAGTAGCCCATTCTGATGATACAGAGCCTGTAAATCACTCGTTAGTGTACCAGCGCATCTGCACTTGTCTGTTGCACACTGGTACCCGTTCCCCGTACCGCAGTGTATTAATAGAGCAAAGAGTGATCTCCTATCTGACTTTTCGGTCTTGCTCTTAAATTGTCGTCAGTCGTCAGTTCTTGTGGGTCATAGTAGCCTACCATCGTTACTCCTAAACGATAATTGCTGCCCCTCCTAGACCTGGGGGTGCAGCAGTTATCGTTAAAATCAGAGGCATCGATTTGAGAAGGGCAGACTACAGTGACAGACAACTTTTCTAGAATCTCAACCTCAGACTGTATGTCTATGTGCAAGAGTAGAACAAACTCGCGCGTAGCGTATGTGGAGGTCTAATTATGCCGAGAGCATGTTACGTTTACGTAAAAAGAGAAAAATTATCGGCATAGGAACTGACAGACAATTTGGTATTCTGATTTTTTGGAATTAAAATTTTATTTTGCTCAAAAGCTGTTTATTCGATTTACATCGCTAGTGTGTTGGTGTTTTTGTTTTCTGTTTGTACTAATTTTGCTTATGGGGCCTTTATTAGTCGGACCAACTTCGCTTGGGCCGAAGTCAAGCTTGTTCTCTGTTCAATGATTTGCCAAACAAATAAGTGATCAAAAACACTGTGTGAGTGCCTAAAAACGTACTATGGCATACGACGGACGCGGCGTTGACGCTATTTTGATACCACCACGCCTAAGAGACAAGCTAAAACGTAAAGGCTATCAAAAAGAAGCCGATTTTGTTGATGTTAGGCCTGTGGCGCTTTCAAGAGGTATTTACGTCGATTTATACCATTTAATAACGTTTCTGAACAGAAATTGGTTGTACGCCCAAAGAAGCCATGCAAATATTACGTGCGGTTAAAAACCCAAGTACAAACACGCCTGCCATTGATGTAGAGCAACCAACTCATTGTTAGTATTTACTGGAAACCAGAAAAACTTTACGCTAACGACTGTAGCCACAAACAATCACCTGAGAGGAAAAACGGCGTTTCAGGTACTCGAACAAGAAAGTAACCAACAACCAATTGTTACATTCTGTAAATCGCTGGATACTATACTAGGAGGTGGTACGCATTGATAGGCGTACGTATACGCGAAAAATAATTAAGCTTGTAAAGGTGTTCCCATCGGTCGCGTAACTGAGTTCTGTGGTGTGCCAGGTATCGGTAAGACGCAAATGGGGTACGTAACGCTCCACGTCAACGTTGATTTAAACGTGCAAAGAAAATGACAAAATGTAGCATGCAACTCTCGTGTAATGTGCATATACCAGACGAAATGGGAGGTGTCGGAGGTGAAGCCATATATATAGATACTGAAGGTAGTTTCATGCCAACACGATGCAGTGAGATAGCAGGAGCACTCGCCAAACATATTGATGGCTGCATGGTAAGAATGTTTTATTTTTCTCCAACTTGGTCTGTATCTTTATCTCTTCTCCTGCTTACCGCTTTGATAGGAGCCTGTTGATGAAGATAACTCAGAGGAGGTATTAAAGTCTATATTGGATGGTATACACTACTGGCGTATACATGATTACATTCAACAAATTGCACTTATAAATATCCTTCCTTCTTGGCTTGATGAGCATCCAGGAGTAAGACTTATTGCAATTGATAGTATAGCATTTCACTTTAGGTACTTTCTACAAACTTTACTAAATATTTATCACGTGATTTTTGTTTATTCACACGTGTTTTGTTTTTTAAAGGCATGGGTTTGAGGATAAGATGGCTTTGAGAACAAGAGTTCTTAACTCTATAGCGATGAAGCTTCAGTATATTGCAGAGAAATATCAACTTGCGGTATGATACGAACAGCTTTTTTTTTTTACTTCCTTCTCATTCTTCCTCACTGATTATATCTTTTAGGTTGTTGTTATAAACCAAGTCACAACAAAAATAGAAGGTCCTCTACAAAAAGCTAGACTTGCACCCGCTTTGGGGCATAGTTGGGGTCATGCGTGTACGTTAAGACCAAAGTTTTTGTTGTACCTTTTTTTATTTGTGGTTCACAAAAATAATGTACTTGTAGGTTCGTTGAGGATTAACTTATATTGGGAAGGTAGTAGCAGAAAAGCTTTCTTGCTAAAATCACCACAAAACCAGCAAATGTCTGCGTCTTATTTGGTTACTCCAGAGGGTATAAGGGACTTACCAGAGCAATAGTTTCAGCCACAAAAAAAAATGTACATAAAAAAAAACCAAAAAACGCTTCTGTATTTTGCGAAACCCTTGTTTGTTCTTATCAGTCCAAAACTTGCATCAATCAAAATACAACAATACCAAACATGAAAAATTAGAACACATTTTATTAATAGAATAAGTCACGCGCTTAGTAAATAGATACAGTAAGAGTAAAATACAATACTTCATGTTTCTTTTTTTTTTTCAAACGCAGAAACACAAAACGACCATCTACGAATTATATACAACGCTATATCTTTACCTTTGTTTGCGTATACTTCCACAACAATTTTGAGGGAAGATCTATGATCCTTCAAAGTGCATCCTTGTAGAGGTGTGATTATACGCTGCATTTACAGTGGATATTAAAGGGTCTGATTCTTCTCTTTTCTTAGTGCGTAATCGCCAACTAGCGGAATTAAACAAACTGTGTACTTGATAAAGACGTACCTGAATACAAACTCATACAAGAACCCTCCCGCTAAGGCACCAATTGTTGGACCTAGTGGTATTTCAGGAACAACTACTTGTAATCTATAAAAAAATTTGACCTGAAATGTACACCCAAAATCCGTTTCTGGGTCCTGGAAATGCCATGCTGTTCCATCCAGCTAAAATCGTTCGTATGAGGACTAAAAGATACCAGCAGTAGTTGCTTGATGCCACATACCCAAAAAACATACAATCCTTGGACCAATATCACGTGCAGGGTTAAAGCAAGCCTTTTACAAAACAAGGTAAACACTTTGGAGTACACTGTGGAAAGTAATCTCGTACCATTGTTAATGGAGCAAAAATACATATGAGACAAGCTACAGTGAATCCAATAAAAAATGGAGCCATACCTAAGTACTTTTTTAAAAAAGTTGCAATAAATGACGATAAAGCAAAAAAAGAAATATAATCACGACTGCCTGTACCTTTGATAGTTGGTGATAAATCTTTATTACGCTCATCAGTAAATGTGAATACTACCATTATCATAATTAAAGTTCCAAATGCTTCAATACACATAGCTTCAATGGAAGTAACCAAAGAATCGTCTATACAAGAAAATAATAAGAAAATTATATCAACTCACAAAAAAAAACCATTGTGGTACTTGTACTCGTGCCAAAGATTTGAGGATTTGGGAACTTTTTGTGTGTGAGTTATATGAATAATACTGTAATACATACGTAACAGCCAAACATCATAGCAGATAACTGACTCCCTACAAAGACAACAAGTGAGGTTGATAACAAAAAAAGATTAAAAAAAAAAATTAAACCCAGCGAGGTACCTTGCTGCCCTCTTGTCAACTTATTATCCTTCTCGAACTTTGCTATTAATTTACGATAACTGCCTGACAAAAAAAAAAGATTAACTCAACGAAAGGCCTTTCTCAGCGTACCAAAAACTGCAGCTGAAGCAAGTACAGCGCCAACAAATTGAGCACAAACATATACGAACAGTTTTATCCTTTGTTGAATCATCAGTACTTACTGGTATATCAGAACATACCACGTCATTCTTGAGCGCTTTTTACGCCATATAAGAAACGCCAGTGAAACGACAGGATTCAACTAACGAGCAAGTTTAATAATGGACAGAAAAGTAAACTAACGCGTCTTACGTGGGCTCCTATGGATTAGTAAGTAAATTAGGGTATCTTGTATCTTATTTACATTACCTGATGTGGAATCTGAAAGATAAATTGCTAGAGTAATACCAAACGCCCAAACGGAGCCAGTCTGAGCAAACTAAGTTATTTTCATTACATTTGACAAACTGTATTGCCTGATATATTCCTATGGCTTGCGTAAGCTGCTTGAGTGATTTTTACGCTTGCTTACCCTCCACTGCGTTCGTTGTTAGAGTAATGGCGTTCTAGGCGTAATTCAGCGCATAAGTGACAAATAAGCGCTCCGTACGATGCTAGTCCCTATAAACACTAATATAAACGTTCCTAGAACCTCAGCAAAGAAGCTAATAAAAGTTATGGCTAAAATAAGCTAAGCAAGCACTACCAATGAACTAGATTGCTTTCTGAGGCAGCACGTAACGTTTTCATGGCCTCAGTACAAGTCACAATGTCCGGAAATGAAAACTGAGACGACTTTTCATGTTTGGGAACTCTTGCTCGTTCTTTAACAAATTTCGCTAACACTTTTCAAAATAAGTGTTATTATACTTACAAGGGTGGTTCATTTTACCCTTCAGATGAGGTTGCATTACTGGCAAGTGTGAACTTACTTTTCGCTACCACGTGCGCAATTGGTACTTCAAGAGATAGTACAACGCTTTTCTTGAACTGGTTCAGGCATTGGTTGGTTATAGCGTTTCGGTGGAGGTGGTTCCGGTACATCCATACCCAAAGTTTCACGGGCATATCTAAAAAATTATGTGAGAAACAGAACATAAAAAAAAACATACTTTCGAAGCTGTGCAAGAAACCCATTGTTAGGACCTAAATTACAAATTATTAATCTATGTAACTCTGCGAAAGCATAAAAAACCCAGACGTACGAACACGTGGACGCCTCTCTTTGATATACTCAAGTACATCATCAGGTGTCTTATTCATTTTCTTCATCAAATAAGCAGCTACAATTGTAGCACTTCTCGATACTCTAAACAAAATGATGAACTCTAGGTATCATATACGTTGTAAACAAATAACTCACCCTGCTTGACAATGAACCAGTATACCTCCATCATTGATACCATTCTCTATAATGGCAAACGTTTCTTCGAACAAGCTTATTAAATCCTGTGAATCTAGAGCAAACAACAATAGTCAATCTCCGAAATGTCGTGCACGTGTACTTTAATAAATTGTCAGAGTAAAAAATAGTACCTACATCGTTCACATCTATACGATTATAGGTGAACAAGTCAGGATAATACGGTTTGACAAAGCTGACATTCATAGCACTCAAAACATGTTTAATTTTTCCCTTTAGAAAATGTCTATTTGCAGATGCATCTAGAGAACCCAAATACAACCCTATAACGTAAAAACAAGTTATAAAAATAGATCTACAGCATTGACTCACCTGGTAGAATCTCATCAACTAGTTGGTCGTCGTACATAATAAAAAGAGATGGATTTTTTGATACAACAACCTTAGCCTAAAGGGTGGAGTTTAATACTAGTAAGCTATAATAAAAACAGTCTTATGTCATAGCTCTCTAACCTACCTCTTCAACAAAGCATATTGGGTTATTACAAATGCTTAAACTACTCAAATTGGGCATTGACACTATCTGATTTGGAAATGTGGTAAAGTCGTTTGATCTAGATCATTAAATTACGTTATGTCACTACAGAGTACTCTTTTTTTTAATGAAAAGCTATTTTTAAACGTACTCCAGTTTCAAGTTTTGTAATAGTTTAAGATTTGAGAATGAATCAGGAAGACTGTCGATGTAATTAAGGTGTGCGTCTAACACTTTAAGATTTGTCAAACTTCCAATAGATTCAGGTAAACTGTGTATCTCAGTCTGTGCTATATACAACGTAGATAGGTTAGAGAGCTGTCCTAGAGTTTCTGGAATGACATTAAACGCGTTTTCGCTAACTTGAAGGTCTGTCAACGAAGTAATCTCGAAGACAACTTCAGGTATTGTTTTAAACTTGTTGTTTGTGATATAAAGTGTTTGTAGTTTCTTCAAGTTTGACATCGATCCTGGTAATTCAGAGAGATGATTTAAAGATAATCGTAACCCTTCTAAGTTTGTTAAAGATCCTATTTCGTCTGGAAGTACTTTGATGTTGTTTCTATTTGCGGTAAGACTTTCTAGATGATGACCAAAGGAAAAAGCGTACTTTGAGAGAAAAAGGTGCGTTAGAGATTTCAGCGAGAAAAGAAAGCTTGGGAGTATCTCTATTTTATTGCAAAACGCTCTCAGGGTATGTAGCGACTTGAATTCGGCGAGTGAAGCAGGTAAACAAGTAATTGCGTTCCATTCAGCTGTAATCTCTTCTAACTCCTCTGTAGATGCTCCTGCAAGCTTCTTTGCAAAGCCATTGGTATCTAACTCTATATTTGCTACTCTTAACTTCTTCATGTGCGCCAGAAATAGTTCTATTTGTTTGCGTTGTGGTAAAACAATTTCATGAAAAAACAAACCGTTTTGATAAATTTAATAAACTGGTACGCTATCCCAAGTGGATATTATAAAATACACTATGTATTGATTATACATTACATTCGAGATCTTCTCTAGCTTCTATCAATGCTTGTTTATCATCATCACTCAAAGGTATGCCGAAAACATCAAGGAACATTAGTTCTTTACATTGATGGATAAGATGCAAGACGCCTTTAAAAGTAGCCTGTGTGACCCTAACATAAACGTTACACTTTCGCTAGTACCTTAAATATGAATTTACGTACATAGTAATACGTAAGGACCTAAGCCCCGTCAAATGCTTTGCAATTGAAGCTAGCCCTTTATCTGTAATATATTTACAATGAGATACATCAAGCTGTCTCAAATGAACACAACGTCTTGTTATAAATTCAACCATCGTATCAGTAACCCTTCAAAACAAATCAGCATCAATAAAATAAAAAAACAAAAGTTACAGACACTCACGTGGCAAAACACCCTTTTAATGAAAGTACCCTCAAATGAGGACACTTATTGCCAATCAACCTAACCAAGTTAATACATTACTAATGTAAGCCTTGAATAGGCATTGTGCAATTTCTAACCTTAGTATACTATTGCTATTAGCAAGGTCTGCAAGATCAAGTGCTTCTATTTGTGGCACCATGAACTTGCGTAGAATTTTATTGTTGAGTTTGTTTCCTAGATTCCTCTTTACTTGCTCAAATATTCGTCCTACTGCATTGCCATCTTGTATAGCTTCTATAATCTACGTTGCAAGTTAACATACAACAGTATAGTACAGCAGTCGCCGTCTGAAAACGTTAAGCAAACGCACGCTTGGGTCAAGTGTTTTAATTTGCGCAGCTAATCTCAGTATTATCATATTTTGAAGTGAGGGCACGCTACAATCAGGTACAACGTCATCCATGATTGTATCACCAACATCAAGATGGTTAAACGACTTTCCCACGCTCTACAAAGTAGTTAGTCCCAGTATTGTATAGAAGGTACGTACTAGGGAGAAAGAGTGAGCGTATGTGGCTCTGTACAAAATGTCAGTTTACAAGTTCGTTAAATAATTTCTGTCGCCGTTTCCAGGCGTACCGTACGAACTCCAGGCCATAAAACTCCTTTAACTCTACATTTATTATTTTTTGATTTGAAGCAGTTATACAATCGTACCAAATCGTTTCTTGTCATCAGTAAATGATGTAGAGTTAATTAAACACCCTTTTATAACATCTGGTGAGTATGTTTTGCTCAAAATCTTGTAAATTAGCTCTATTTGTATCCAACCGCCAATATATACGTCTAGTTTGAGTCTTTCGAGCGGTGCATGTCTCAACAAAAAGCATAGCTTTTTAGCCAACGCAATATCCTCACCTCCTTTTTTACACCCTCTTTCGCACATGTGGAAGCTACTAGTACCACTGGTATCAAATTCTGTTCTTTAATTCTGAAAATTGAGTGTTTTCTACAACTTTTCACAGAAACCATGTTCAACGTGACGGCGTAGGTAAGGACGTCATTGCAGTGGTGTCATTTTTTTACTCGATCAGCAAGTAGAGATACGTTACTTTTTGTTCCGTCAAAGATAACCATCCGACGCTACCAGTCAGTGTTTTTATCAACAAAGTAAAACTTGTGCAAGTTTTCTCAACTACAACCCTTACCAACTACGTATCTAACCGCATGTAATTGCCCTGGGTACAATGGTGAGTACACAAATTCAAGATGGCGAACTTCAACGTTTATTTGCGTGACTTCATGTTAACGCACGTTTGTTGCAATGTTGCGCTGCGAATATCGTTGTAGTGTCACGTTAGTACTTTACCACTGCTCGTGACGTATGTTAGTAAATTAACAAATATTTTGCACGTTACCTTGTGCATCATGAATATTCACGCCTGCATAAGAAATAAAAAGGTAGTAGAATTAATTACACCAAAAATGTTCTCAAAAGCTGTAGCATGTTCGTAAACACACGAGACAATTAGTTTTACGCATCTTTTAAAATCACCTGTCAAAGTGTCGGACACCAAAGCCGTAATTATCGGCAAGAGCTCTAAAATGGTCGATATATAATTTAAGAGCTCTCTCTGTAGGAGAAACTACCATCTCCCTTTACAAAAGAGGAAAAGATTCACATAGAAGTAGGCTTGTGGCCGCAAAAATTTATGCCGCAACATTCGGGTTGTTCGCAAAAGTTGTCCCCTTATTTGCAAGGCGTGAAGCGATGACGTTACGCAGACTTATAACACTAGGTTTGTTATACTACAGTACGTAGTTAAACCATTTATCGTGTATTTGAAGCACGTGCCTAGTTTGATACTTCTCTTTAATAAAATTCAGTACATTTATGCTATTATCGTTCTCATAGTACTTGTAGCAACCCTTGTGTCGTGTAATGAACATGATATTGATTGCAATATCGATTGGGAACCTTTAATCACAGCCTGTAAGCCAGTACTGTCTCAAATAGAGAACGCAACAAGACTGGTACATTTTATTTTAAAATGCAAATTAAGTTATTTTGCTCTGTAACCACACATGTTCAAACGATTTTCTAGCCTATTGGAGACGTTGAACCAATCCCAACCAAGGATTCTTCTTACCTCATATCAACAGGTAGAATAGAAGGTCTTTGTAAATCAGATGATTCTTGTGGTGTTCTTTTTCATAGGCTTCACCGACACATTTCTTCTTGCACGAATAGTTTTAACAACGGCTTGATAGACGACGGTTATACCATAAAAAAGCCTGAAACTGACCTAAGTTACATAAGTTTCCTTCGGGAGCAATGGTAACCTAAACAAAGTTCCGGTTTGCATGTTTTTCTGATTTTTTTTCAAAGTGTTGATAGACGATCACATCATACAGTGTGTTCCGATACTTCTCTAGAACGTTTTCAGAGTATATCAGATATTGTAGTATCCGAGTGTATCGTGAAAAAGAATATTTTGAAAGAAGGATGCTCAGTTGATTGCTCAGAAGCGTTGAAGTCTTTTTCCAATATCGCAAGGTTTTGTATTCGCCACCAACATGTTAGAAGTACTCTCGAAAGCTTTAAGCCAATCATTGAACGACGAAGAATATCATGTGATGCACTTGAAAAATGTGATGCACTTAGAAGAACAGTTCATCAACTTGGTGATACGTGCAAAGTTGTTTTGCTTGGTGGTGTATGTTCAAACTCCTAGCTCTACAAGACAGTTTGTTGATACTTTTTCTAGACATGCGAAAGTACTTGCAAGGAATCAAGGGTATCTTTGCGTAGATATATTAACTATTGCGCTCATCAAAATGCGAACAACGTACTGACCAGACTGACAACAGAAAACATAGAAATGCTAAGAAAGATTGACAACGGATGTAATATTAAAAGGCGTGGATCTGTGGATATTTCACATGAAGACGGTGGGAGAGTTTTACGGGCAATAGTAACACGACCAATAGATTTCCCTGGAGTATTTGTTTCCGACGTACGCAACTATGAGCTATACACTCTTTTGAATCTTTCTCATTTTTTTCGCATTATTTCGGGTTTTACCTTGCTTTATCGGCTAATGGTAACTTTTAGTGCGTCTCTCATGTCAAGACAAGGTTTGATTCAACGAAGGCACCTTTCGTAGAGTGTAATTTTAGAGGTTGCGAGAATAATACGGAGACAAAGATGGAGATGATATTTGATCGTGTTTCGGATTGTGAAGAAAGTAACGTGGCTGATCCTGATTCTTGTATTGATACTTTTGATCTTGTGGTTGATGGATCAAGTACAGAATCTTTAGACATTGGTAGAGGTCAGGTAGACGCTGATAATCATACTGGAGAGCAAAGCGAAGACGCTGTTGATATTGAAACATCCGTACAAATATTGAATGTACAAGAAAGTTGTCAGATTGGATTTATGCAGAAAGCCGCTGCTACAAACGCAACTGATGTTGATGATATTCAAGTTAATGCTGGTATTGAGAGTATATTATTTCTACACCATTGTGTACACGCACGTGCAAACATTACAACGTAAGTGCCCTTCTAACGCTTCAATATCTCCTGGTTTCCACTGATCGATTTCTAATTCTTTTTTCTTAAGGAGGGTCCTATCTGTTCAAGTACGATGTAGCACAGATTTTGGAGAACTTGAAGACGACCCAGAAAATAGCGGATTTGTTCGCATGACTTGTGGTTGTGAAGGTATTTTTAGAGCTAAAAAAACAGCAAGATGCACAACTTGGCAGGGTGATTCTAGTATTGTTCCTGTAGATATATCATTGTCTTCTAAGCTTAGCGCAAGTGTCGAAGACTATCACCCTGTAGGAGACACGATGTTTCAAAGAAGAGTTCTAGCAAGACTTCCAATTGGATTGGAATGTGAAACGCTGGAATGGGATCCATCTTTATCTCTTAACGAACAAACAATAGCTAGTGAAATACTAAACTCTGAATCACCTACAGCTGCACCATCTTCATCGACTGGATATATTACCTTATTATCAAGTTGTTTTTTCATTGTATTTTTTGAGTTGATACTCATGATGTAAATAAAATCAAAGTAAAGTAGTTTCGACTTTGTTTTTTTTTTGCTTTAAAAAACCCTTCTTCAACTTTTTGTGTTCCTCGACTTACCTTAGTACGTTTATGACCCTTTGCTTTGTTGTTTGGTACATAAGAGTGTATTGGATAAATATATATCATTTAGAAGCAATTTTAAGGGCAAGGGTTTACGGTATGAAACAAGTTTGTATTCTTTTTTTTTTTTTTTTACATTTTTTATCTTCGAACGCCTTGTTGTTGCGTTGGTTTTATTCTTGTTTTGTATGTTTTGCTAAATTTTTTTTGACATTCTTTATCATGTATTTCCTTCACTTTGTTATGTTTTATAGTTACAATAAATAAATGTAAACTTTTCATCAACGTGGACCTATATTTTTGTTCAATATTATTATGTCCTGCTCCTCTTAAATACAATCCAAGTTTTTCAGTTTGAAGCTTCTTAAACAGCATCTAATGAACCACAAGCGTTAGATTTTTTAATGAAAGGTATGTATATAGTACTTTGCTATGCTTCACTGGAATAATCTGGTCTTCTTTACCATGTATGATGAGCGTGGGACATTTTATTTTATTAACTTTATCAATTGAACAGAAAATGTCAAAAGGCATTGTGATACCGGACTGCCTAACCGCTGAAAAGTAAATCCAAAAAGTACAGTATATATATAATATATAAACTAAACGTACCATACAACACGCACAACTGACATCATAGCAGACTTACAACAAAAAAAAATGAGCGATAAAAAAGTTTAAACTTTTTTTAGTGTACTTGTAAAATCAAGCCGCCTACTTTTCGTTCTGTGGCCAGATGAACACTCGGTCCAGTACCAATACTCCGACCATACCTAAAAAGACCCGCCTTAGCCACGATACGTAATTTAAGGAGAAAGCGAACATACACTATAATACTATCAGGGGCAACTCCGCTTGATACAAGGAAATTGTAAGCTTAAAATACGATTGTTAGTGCAATCACGTGATGAGAAAATTCGTAATCGACTTCACTTTACCTGTTTTGATATTCGCATAACAATACAACTCGTTGGGGTGTACTATAGGCTCACCTATTACGCAATTTTAGATAAAAGGAAGCTTCTTACAGAATTTCTATCTAAATTTTTTTTCATTGTGTTCGTACCTCGTACTGTTTTACTGTACCCATAGCCTGAGTAATCATAGCACATAACATCAACCTATTACAGTACCTCCGTTAATCACTAGGATCATTTGCCCGAGGAAACAATACCTGAAGATTCTTTGATAAATACCTAAAGGCGTATGAGAAGGGATACGCAGACACGTGCTTCTAAAAAAATTGAAAAAAAAAAAACTTTCATCTTCGTAGTGGTGGGCTTGGTTTCTATGAGAAATCAAGATAATAGACGTCACAGCACGTGAGGAGAATAGAAAAAATTAAATATAGCGTATACTAACCTTAACCAAGGCTCAGCCCTACCCAAGTCTTCTGCGTTTCCGTGGGAGTACAGAACAGTAAAGTTGGCTTGTTGAAAAGGGTGTTGTCTAATGTACAAAGCGGGTATTCTATGTGCGTAATGGCCGCTGCTGTCCTTTCCTGTTACATGAAGCCACACGGTATCACTTCCATCCTGTTTACCTTGTGGTTTCGGTGGAGCGAATGCTTTATCATTTACGAAGCTATTCATCCAATCTAGGCGCTATTTAACCTTTACGGAGATGCAGTTATTTTCAGTAGTATTCACACAATGGTGTACTTTTTATCAACTTTAAGTACCTTATTCACGTGCGATCAGTTGAAACTGCATAATTTTGTAGTATCTTAGTAAGTTCTCCGGCCGTTCTCACAGCTCAGGAGGTACAAGATTTATTGCAACAAAAAGCACTAACAGGCCTTTTCAAGAAAATTGTCGTTTCAACCATGCTGTCGACGGTATCGGATTTAAAGAGTGCCTATGGACGCAACGAAGGTACCATCCACCACAGCCAAAACCAGACAAGGCACAGGACCGAGTGTAAAGATAAAATGGACTACTAGTATTGTTAACGGTTGAAGTGAGGGTGAGTCTGTGGCAGCCGCGAATCTCACCAATTTTGGCTTGTTATCTCGATAATAACAAAGAAACTAAAAAGTTTGACTGTCTACATTAAAAATGACCAACCATATCGCAAGACGTACATGCATCGCTTTATTAGAAGCGCGGTTCTACGCCCTACTAGCGTTAGAACCAGACCAGCGGCATATAAGTATGCAAAAGTGCGCCGCAACATCTCAAATGTTGTAAAATCAACACAACACTCTACACTACGTTTGTGGGCAATACCTAGTTCGCATGTACGATATTAACAACCCTTTCCGTACTAATTCCTCATCAGATACGCTCATACTGTAAGGATACAGAGTACGATGAAGTAGTGGAAGAACTGTCGAAAGATACTAAACTCAGCCAAGAGGAACGAAGAGCTATAAGAGCGGAACGAATAGCCTATGAAAGAGAGGAAGAAGCTAACAAAGGCACCGAGCATGAGGACAAGGCATACGAAAATAAATCCGAAGAAGAAATAATGCTGGACATGGAAGAATCAGGCAATAAAGCAGAAAAAGAAGTAGCAGACACTTTTGATCGCGTAATAGACCCTGAAGGTATAAAAGACTCTGAAGGGTTCGCTACGAAAGCAGACTCAGACTTTGCCAGTATACAAGGACGTGTAAACGAGCTTAGAGAACAAGCAGAGCGAATAGAAAGTACGTTTCCTTCTCTTTTTGGAGAGAAAAGTTTTCGAACTCGACGTTTTTTTTTTTGTTTTGTTTTGGCTTTTGTTGCTCTTTCTGATTATCTTTTAGAGGTTAAAAAAGAGTTGGAAGAAAAAGTAAATGATGCTGTTGTATTATCAGTAGAAGGATCAACCGAAAAGGCGTTGTCTATGCTACATGAAGTACGATTTTTTTTATTTTCTTGCTTTTTTTTTCTTTTTTTTTTGGCGGCAGAGTGCTCTACTATGCGCGCTACGTCAGATCAGTTATTCGTTGTTCTACGTAAACGAGCATCTTGAATGTCAAAGTCTGACAAGAGAAATGAAAGGAACTTTCGTGAACCGTGATGAACGGCTTGAAAAACCCTCCAACATTATTAAAACCATAATCAAAATCGTCCTATTTCTCACTTGACTTTTCTTGATTACTAACTCTTCGTCTCTAAAAAGGTACTCAGCCGCGATCCTGAGCATACCAAAGCAATGATAGCTATTGGTTGGACACTTTACAAGAATAAAAAACTTGCCTTTGATGGAGAACAGTGGTTCAAAAGAGCAGCTGCAGTTCCTGGACAAGACAGTACGTTTTTTGCGGGTTTTTTTATCGCGAACTCTTTTATTTTATTTTCTTTGCTCATCTCTTTACTAGCCTACCCTCACATCAACCTCGCTGAATTCTACCTTAATACAGATCAACCTAAGAAAGTATGTACTTCTTTGTAAAGCTCATAAGACCTCGTGAATCATTTGACTTATTTTTTTTGTGTAGGCTTTGGAGATTACAACAAAGCTTCTTACAATGCAAGAAACCAAAGTAATGGCTAAACCTTTTTATCTACACAGTGTAGTTCTAATGACACTTGAAAGACTCGATGAAGCTGTCGAGTATGGAAAAAAAGCAGCAGAGTTAGAGAGTGATGACGCTGGATAGTACGTTCTCTTTTCTGCTGATAAACCTCAATCGAAAAACCAAAAAAAAAAACAATTTTAAATTGTTTCGGCGCATGCTTTGGGTACAACTGGTTCTTAACAGTAGTATTTTATAACCGATGCAGTTGCGCCGAATAGTAAATTACGTCTGAGAAAAACAGCTCAAGCCTTACATTCGAAAGAGCTCGAGTCCACCTGTCCTCATGTCAAATTTTTTTTGAAAGAAAAAAAATATCCAAGACTTTCTCCTCTAGTTGTCCATTTTAAATGGACTCTTGTGGATGTTATTCTTATATTTTTTATTGTATCTGCTTTACACGAAAACTTCAAAGACGTATTTGTCCTTGTGTACTAATGACGTGTTTTTAAGTTGGACGCATCTTGGAATGTTATTATCAGAGATGCATAAATTACCCGAGGCAGTATTATCACTAGAGAAAGCTTTAGAACTAGATGAACATGAATGTAAAGCTAGATACAGTATTGCTATGACCTACTTTAGACAATCTGAGTTCGAGAAAGCAAGAGATAACTTTCAAGAAGTACGCTTTGTTTTTTTTGGTTTTTTTTTTTCTTGTAAGAATTCGTCACTAATCACTGCTTAGCTTATTAAATCATCACAATACCTTAACAAAGAGCATAAAGGATATGTCGCAGAGGAAGCTCAAAAAATAGTCAGGGAAGCTATACCTATGCTTGGTGCTGCTTATTGTCAAACAAAACAACATGAGAGAGCAGCAATTGTTTTAGATAAATTCCTAGAGGGTGAACCTAATAGCCATTCTTGTCTATACTATCGTGGTTCTGTAGCTATAGAAATGTGTGATTACGAAAAGGCTGAGTCAACGCTAAGACACGCATTGAGATTAGCACCTACTGATCCAACATGCCACAACGAGCTCGGCACAGCTCTCGCTTATGTACGTTTGCTCAAGTCACTTTTTTTTTTTTTTGGAATTGTTCAATTCTTTGCGCTTCTTTTGTTGTAAGACGTTTTTATTCTTACTGTTTCTTCTAGCAAGGAAAGCTTGAAGAAGCACGGTTTCATTATAAGAAAGCTATAGATCAAGATCCTCAAGGATCTTCTCTTGAGTATGCTTTTACGAATCTTCACAAGGTTCATTGGAAACTTCGTGATGGTGTACTAGCTGGAAAAACAGATTTTTCTGATCACCCAATTAAAGTTCATTCTCAGTTTAAACAAGATGACTAAGAGAAGGAAAGAAAAAGAAAAAAAGTATTGTAATAGTTAAAAAATGAAATAAAATAGAGTTGAAAAAAAAAACGTCTGTCCCACATTTTTGAAGCAACAAGGAACTTCTGTTTGATGGATAACGCAATTTTCCATTTTGGCACCATTTGGTGCTACAAATAATCACGTTTTCGTCGCGTAGATTGATTAGTTCAATGAAATTATTCTGTGGAGTAGAAAAATGGCTAAAATTGGCTAGAACTTTTGATTACTTAGCACCAAAGAAGCTTCTTTTCGTGTTTCATTGTTTACTTCTCATACCCTCTTTGGTACGTTTAGGGTACTGTTAGCATTATCAGTATCTCATTACTTTAATAACACTAGCAGTAGCGCAGTGTTACTGTAGTAACGTATGTTACGTCGGTTTTTATTGACAGGTATCTCTTTAGGAGATTTTAGGAGAGTCTATTTAGCGGTACTTAGGCGCTAGTTACAGTGTTTTAATACCATGAGCGGCGCGTCAGAGCCAGTAGAGCTGGAACACGCTTGGACCATTTATTATGATGAAAAAAAGAAGCGTGGTGTTGATTATGCTACATTCCAGAAGCAAATGAAGACTTTGGGCACTTTTCATACAATACAAGTACAATTTCATGCGTTTTTTTTTCAAACGTTCTTTTATTCACCCACACAAAGGAATTCTGGCGTTTCTGGAACAATATTGCGCTAAAGTCGCTACCAACTGGTTCAAACGTGAGAGTTTTTAAAAAACATATCCAACCGGCTTGGGAGGATGAAAATAACGCACATGGGGGAAAATGGGTGAGCGCAAGAGCCACTTTTGGCGTTTGTAGAAAAAAACAAAAACTTCGACTTTTTTAATCGTTTAACTTTGTATTAGGTGGTTGAATTACCTCCTAGACAATCAGAAAAATGCACAATGGTGCTACTGAACCTTATTGGAGAGCAATTTACGCATTCGGACACTATTGTACGTGTCGGTTTTTTTTGAAACGTTTTAGGCGTATTTAACGCATTACTGCGCGTGTCGCGAATTTTTCGTTACCTTTTCAATGACGTGGCGTCATATTTCATACTGAGCTTTTTTTTTTACCCTCCGTTCAGCGTGAATAGTAGTTTTAACCACTATTTAGTGTGGCTTGGTTTTTTCAATGCGGTCAAAGAGTAACTTGCTTATACTATGGAATTCAGACGCTCATGCAAGCCCAGAGTATTATAAAACAACAGAAGAGGAGATTTGTAAAATACTAAGGGAGAAAGGGTCACCAAACATAACAGTCTCGTATAAACCAGTGCGTATTATTTTACCAAGCGCGCTTGTGGTTTCATTGTCATTTGACACTTCATTTAGCATAAAGTCGCCAAGAGAAAATCCAAATCAAACAGAAATAGTGAAGAAGAGGAGTCTTTTACAACAATGACTAGCGTTCTTAATGGAGACACTGGAAAGAGTAAAAATCCTAGTATCAATATACCAGAACTACAAGTTGATTATATGAAGTCAAGTAGTGGATCAAACGAATCATCAAGCGATGAAGGAACGATAAATAGTGCTAGACGTTCTCGTTCTAATAAAAAATCATTGGCTGTGCCGGTAAAGAGGACACATAGCAGAGTACGTTTACGCGTTAGCCGCCTACGCGTTTTTTTTAAATAACATTTTGTGACTATTTGATGGCTTGTTTGTTGTTATAACACCTTGTGTAGTCTTCTTCGGATGATTTTAAAGGAAGAACGAGACGTCATGGAAGAAGACTTTCTTACTCTCAAGAATTCCCTCGTAGCCCTGAATCACAACGTAGATCATTGAGAAGGTCTTTTTCCACTAATCATGTGCCTGGAAGAGCACGAGGTTTCATATTTTGGTATTTGGTAGTTTTCTTCTCTACAATGATTATTAGCGTTATTGGGCATGGTGTATACATAGCTCTCTCAGAAAAATCATAAAACCAAAACCAAAACAACATAGACAGTATCGTGCAAAAGTATCAAATAAATGTAAAATATTAACCAAGAAAATCGAGCTCACCCACTATCTTACCACTGATGGATACAATTTATTTTCTGTTGATAATTCTTTTTTTAATACGATGAGTTACGAATGAAACAATACAGCCACAGTGGTTGCAATTGATCTGAGTATAGTATTGACAGATAAAGGAGCCTCAATTCACTAAGTATTAATGTTTGTTCCTGCTTGAAAAAAAAAAAAAAATAGAGACTTCTGACGGTACACGATGAAGCGCATTTTAGTATTAATTAATTTATTTCACATCACTATATTACTATACATCTCCCGCGCCATATATCACAAAAATATCTTTCTGTCGCAGCGCTTACAACAGAAGAAAAAAATTTTCGAAGTCAACAAAATGTTCACGTGTCAACTTGAGTTGTTGTTCTGTATATATCTTTTAACGAACCTCCTAAAACTCTTTTTAGATGGTTTCAGCCAATCCAAAGTCAATGATTCTTTAGCACTTGGTCTCTTAGATACAACAGGATCTAACAATCTTTTCAAACAAGAAACTTGGCATCCTGAAATAGGATATTGTCTTTCAATATATTTCCAATCAAATCCGCCTTTCTCCCTTACTAACAATAAACTCTTCCTGAATTTATCAATATCATCTTCTTCAACACGCAGTGGGTACTTCTTAGCCAATAAAACAAAGCATAGAATGCCTACGGACCAAATATCGAATTTTTCGTTATATCCTTTTCCAATGAACGCTTCCGGTGGTACAAACTCTGGTGATCCGTTTAGAGACAGTAAGCCTGTTTTGGCTCTTTCAATTTTAGTCGAGAAGCCAAAATCTGCCACTTTGATTGTGTTATCATTTGATACTAGTATATTGGATAGTTTTATATCTAAATAGGAGTAGTTTAGTAAAAACAAGCTACCACCGCGTGGAGTAATAAAAAAAACCGTTTGGTTGGAAAAGTGATGATCTTTTTTCTCCGCTCTCGTACCATTATGTATCCAACCAGCTGCGTGAAGGTGTTGTAAACCCTTAAGGGTTTGTTGTATGATAGTCCTAACCAATGGCTGAGGGAGGAGATGTCGGGATGATTCTACCAAATCTAATACACTTCGTTTACAACGCTCAAGTACCAAGAAACAAGACTCATCTAATTCAACGATCAGAAATCAGAAAACTGCGCAAAGAAAAAAAGATTGAATTTATGCGTTGACTAGCGAATATTCGTACCATCTGTGCTGCAGTCGTATAGTTTCAGTATATTACTGTGTTTTACAGATTTGAGGACAGTTATTTCCTCATTTATAAGCCCTTTTGATTCCTTTACAAACGTTGGGTTGAAAACCTTGATCGCTACAATATTTTTCGTAGTTTTATCCTTTGCTTCGTATACTTTCGAGGATTTACCAGCTGCTATATCATTAATTACTTTGTAGCGTTTTTTATACACCAACTGTGTTGTCATTCGTTGCCTTGGAAATTATTTACGAAAAAGGTTAAATTTCTGTACAAAATAGGCCAATTTGCTTGTTCCGCCCGGCATTCCATCATAATCGAAATGCTAGGGAATACATAACGGATGCCATAGTGCTAAAAACACTTGGAACTTTGTGAGGTAGTACCTCACTCCGAGTACACTTACTGCATAGGATCGCTGTACGTACGGTTATTTTGTTACAAGCGCCTAAAGCTACTCTAACACCTTTTTAGGCAACTAAGCTTTTAAAGCGCATTGCGCCACAAAAGCACCTAAACGCTTTAAACCGTGGAGTACTTCAATGGCAAGGCATATAGCAGCTGCTTTATAAATAACAACGGAAAGCTACTTTCAACGCACCAAAATCTAGCTCAGGCAGAGTAAAACTGGTTTAAAACTATCTACTTGCTGCTTATTTATAGTTCTACAATACTTGAATATGTGAGCTATGGATGATGACCTGCTATTTATTCTTGTGCTACCTGTGTCATACGCTTCCTTGAGATTGTTGCATCAATTGAAGTACTAATTACGTGGCTATACCCACTAGTAGGTAATACAAAATTGGTTTTTTATTATACAACTTTTAATTTACTGACTGATTAATTTTTGGTTTCCTAACCTTAATCGTAGTAGATCTACAACACCTTGACGTAATTGTCTACAATTAAAAAAAAAGGAGATTAGATTAATAAATACATGCACTTTGCGTACCGTTGAACTGTTCTCTTATCTTTATGTCTAAAGACAGAGAAATCCCTGTCAACAAATGTTAGGTTCACTCGTTTTAAAGGAACATATCAAGGAGTATACTTACCAGTGAAAGCTCGGGTATACATTTTGTAGTGCCCAAGGAAAGTAATTACTTGCACCTCTTGCACCAATTTGTGTTAGCTGCTTGTATGATATGTGATACCAATCAGAAGGTTTTTGTATTTGAAGTGATTGTTCGATACTTTGAAAGAACTGTTTTGTTCGATCATTATTCCAATAGTGTCTTGCGGCTCTATCTAATAAATGCGGTCAACAATAACATAGTTAAAAAGTACTAGAGAAAGAGACTTACGAAAGCTTAGAGGGTTCCATTGATGATCAGGGTATACGTATTTAATAAAGTTTGCAACTGAACCACCAAAAATAAGTATTATCGTCCAACCACCTATTTGTTGTATTTCTCTAGTTGTTACTGTATACCAATCATCAATGGTCTCAAGACCAAGATATTCCTCTGCTCCTTTAGCAAACTCCAGAAAGTTGTATTGATAACACCAATGACCTTGTGGAGCTTTATCTAAACGACAACAAAGTCAATTAGCAACAACTTTTTCACTATCTTTTTTGTTGATGATTGCCTCGTACCAAAGCGCCATGGTTGCCATCTGTAGTCAGGATAAATAAAGTGCATCAATCGCGAAAGCGAGTTACCAAACCTGTACTCCATCAACAAAAAAAAAACAGATCTCGAAATCACGTGACTAATAATACCTTGAGAGGGGACCTGATCCTCCAATATGTATGAACTGGTTGGTTGAAATTGCATACCAGTCTGACAATATCTTCACATTCAGTGTCTCGCTTGCCTCCAACACGAATTCTTTTAAATTCCTTCCAGATAACCAATATTCTTTTGGTGTACAAGCTACGATATTTATAAGCGAAATTGAAGCACCATAATAGTAAAAATCGACATAGCGAGCGTCGTACATGACTGCCACGGGCTCCATGCATATTCTGGGTACAACGCATGAAGCATTTTCGTTACACTGTCTGAGTACAACCTAGTATGCGCTTAGATAGTATGTGGAGTACTCTGGGTACCATAGAAGCGCTCTTCCACCATGATCCGTTATATTTTTCGAATGAACACCGTACCAATCGTCTATAGTAAATAGTCGCATTTTTCGAGCTGTCTTGGCACGTTTTTGAGTAAAATTGTTTTAAACGCAGGTAATACCTTATTAAGAAAGCGTCGTCGGTTTTTTAATGATCTATAGTGATTTGTGGGCTTCAAATTTGCTGTTCGCGGCCTTCTCGTAGGTTTAACGGCATTATCTATTATACTAGGCGTGGTTGCTCTCAATACACCAGCCATAGATACTTCAGGTTGTTTCGGGCATTATGCGTGTTTGTAATCAAAAAAGTAATGAGACTTTGCATTGAAGACATTTGACATTTTGATGGTTTGGACAAATCTCTGTGTGCACACTAAAATACGTGTACGTCTAGATACTCTTTCTTTGATGCGTTAAAGTGTCAAAAAACTTTGTTTGAGTGCAGGTTTTTTTGTTTTTGTTTTATTGACAAATGCTGAAAAAAAAAGGCTTTGTCTAGTCTAACAATTGATCTCTAAGTACTAGAGGTCCTGCAATATCTTCTGCATTTTCTGTACGTGCTTCAAATCCAGCAATAATCCATTTTGCTTCTGTCTCTGGTGCAATTTCAGGGTAGCACTGAAATGCAACTGTTCCATTTTTTATTTTTTCTCCTTCAGCAGGAACCAACAACTGAACATGTGGAACGTACTTTATAAATAAAATATAAGCGAATGGTTAATAAAACGACGCTATCAAATGGATTTGCAGCGTTTTTTGTGAAGAAATCAAAAAGGTTTTGTAAAATGACCTTTTAACCCTTTGAAACGATGAAAAGAATGCGTATCGTTCATTCTGCGACTTACGTAGAGTAGTTTCCAATCAAAATTGCCTGACACAGGATTGACGAAAACGCCGAATTTCATTCCTGCTTTGAGCCTCATACGGCTAGCGACCATTTTCAAGCCACCAAATTCTTTAGGTAGTTCAGTGTCATTTTCAAAAATGCCAAGTACTTTAGTGTCTAATTGCTTCCACATGCGTGGCTATGCGTTGTAGTGGTAAGAAACTGCAAAATATTAAGCACATCTCTAGTATCGTACCAAAAGCCTAATTTCCTCTATTTGTAGCTGTTTACGATACTCAAACATATCACCAACATCCCAGCCGACTCTAATGGCGACACCTACACATGGTGTTAATTTACGAAAACACATGCGTGTGGGCGTAGTAATGTACCTACTATAGCAGCCATAGCTACCCATGAATACGGGCTGTCAGGTTGTGGCTTTTCGTAAGTTGGTATTTCCCTAAATTTGCTGTATGCGCGTCTTCTAAGCGCTGCAGCTACCGAAGAAGCTATTTGCGGTTAATAATAATTTCAGTACAGTAAAAAGCAGCGACAACGCACCTACAGGACGACGAATGAAGCTATTGAACATGTCCAACGAACCAAATACGTAAAAATCCCTCGTATGAATAGGGTGACTTAAAGCAATGAAAAAATCAACTCAACTCACTTGATTTCATGAATTGCCACTAATGGGTGGCCCTTTGACAAAGGTTTCCCAGAACAAAGCTTCTAGCAAGCAGCATCACAATGACGACTTGTTTAAACAACTATCACGAAGTGGGATTGGCAAAATTATCTATGATCGTAATGTAAATACAGGCAAAACGCGAAAATTTACTATTGTAGAACAAATTGGCAAAGGTACAATGAATAAAATAGAAAAAAAAGAAAAAAAGGAATAGACAAAATCTTTTACCCTTGGTATTGCTTGCTCTTACTTGAATTTATAAGGTGCTTTTGGTACTGTTTACCTTGGAGAATGCGATGGGGACCGTTATGCATTAAAATTTATCACGTGCGCTACGCAAAAAGAGCTCATAGACGCTACGAAAGAGGTACTGTTTTGGCAAATGGTGTTTTTGTGTACACCTTGTTTATACACGTGTGTACAATATTAGGCGCTATAATACGTGATATTTAAGTATTAATACTGGTTTATCAGGCAAGGGCGCTACTGGAGTTGAAGCAGTCGCGTCACATTGTTAAATTCAAGGGAGGGTTCCCAATTTTAGGGGAAGATAATAACCCGACTGCTTTGTGTATTATTATGGAGTACATAGAAGGACATACGCTTCGTAATGTAATGGAAAAAGGAACTAGTATGCCTTTGGAAGTACGTCAAATTATTATTTAATTGTGTCCATAGTGTCTTTTCAATCACGTGACCTCTAATTTAATTAAGCGTGTTGTTAAATGGTTCATTCAACTTTTGGAAGCGCTAAATGAGATGCATACTCTTAAAATAGTACACAGGCATGGGTAGTATTATTCATCTCTTTTTAATTGATGTTCTCAATAGGGATATCAAACCAGCTAACATCATACTGCGCAAGGTGAGCTTATTTTCTTTTCAGATTTTTACCTTTTTTTCTGCTGTGTAAATCAGACTACCCATTTCTGTTCCCTTCTTTATACCCGCGTGATATGAAGTTGTTTGTTAGGCTAACACTCTCGCCATTTTTTTTTTTTGATTAGGGAACTGCAGTTCCTTTCTATTGGTTTACACTCCTCGTAGGAAAATGATGGATATCATCCTATTATTGTAGATTTAGGCGTTTGGTCAGAGATAAATAAAACAATACGAACTTGCGCTGGTACATTACCGTACTTTGCACCTGGTACGCTTTGGTTAACGCTTTTGCACCACGATAAATTAATGCTACTATTCTAGAGTATTGGAACCAGCAAGGCCGAGTTAACAATAGCAAGGTTGACATTTGGGCGTTGGGATGTGTGTTATACGAGGTATTGACGGCAGATATGGGTTTTGTAAAGCATTCAGCTGGGATGGCCGGTCACCTATTAAATAACCCAGAACTTTTAGAAACGTACTTCTGTCATTTAAAGCTACTAGTAAGCATTTGTCACGTGCTAACTTTTTTTTAGGCAAATACATGATCAGAGCCTTAGAGCTATACTTCGAATGATGTTCCAAGATGATCCTCACAATAGACCTTCTGCTAAAGAACTTTTGAATCATGATTTAATTCTGGGATGGAGAGCAGCGCTTAATCCAAAACCGTCATGTGTTGCAAAAAGTTCTTCATTTTTAATGCCTTTCTTATCTTGCTTATCTGATCAACTTTCTATTGGACTTCAACTAGCTTCTTTAAACTTCATAGCAGAGTACGCAATATATCACATCATTTTTTTTCTTACAAAAGAATCAATGGATTACGCTGAACATGCTCTTTGGTTTCAACTTTTTTTATTTGAATTTTTGAAATGTTTAGAAAGAAACTCATATTCTGAAGGAATATCACCCATACTGGCTTTAAATATGATTTACTACAGCTTAAAGCAGTTCCACGTATATTAGACCTGTTAAAAAGATCACTTTTGAATAAGAATAGAGACAATTCAATAGGTGTTAAGAAGGTAAGGATGGCATGCCTTAAATTACTAGAAGATTTGATAAGGAGGGAACCATTTAAGTTTGGATTTGCTTTAGAAATATACGCTTATGGTGGACTTGAATGGATTATTGATAAGTTCTCTCAAGGTGATTCGGATGTTTTTAAACTAATACCAGTTCTTTCAAGGCTCTGTAGATCACGAGCGATGGTAGGAAACGTTTTTTTTTGTCAACATGTTTGAACTTTATTTTGACTTTCTTGTTTTTTCAGTATAAGATTGTGAGAGATCTTGGCCTCCCTTACTTTCTAGAACTCTCCATGATTACAGATACAAATAATTTATCAAAACAAGCAGCAGGGTTATTCGCTGACCTATCTGACTATGATCCAGTGAATGATGCAGTACTTTTGAAGAGATTTCTAGAACATATAAATACTTTACCATCTCAAGATTGTTTTGCTTTGTTAAACCATTTCATACAAACTAAGGCACGTGTTTGTTTCGAAATATTCAAATTTACATTTAATATTCTATAGGTAGCGCCTGGACTAGTGATATCTAGTAGGTCAACCAGCAAGTTGTTCGCGCCTGTGTTGAGAAATGCGCTTTCAGCTCAACGAAATAATTTAAATTGGGTTCTGTTGACAAGAAGGATTGAACCTTCGATCAACGCCACCACCTTACTAGGTCGTTGTTCGTACTTAGTACGTTCTTAAGCATTCGTTTACGTATTAACAATAACTTCTGACGCTTCAATGTCTGTAGGTAACTGGGAAGTTTTACATTCTTCAAACACTTGGGTTTTGCTATACATGCGGAAGCGATGTATGTCTCGCATGTGTTCAACACTGTCATCGAAATCACTCTGTGTCTATAACAACAAGATCAGGGTATTGTCATTGCAGCGCTACTAGAAAATGTGGATGCACTGACAAGTCGTTGGTAAACCAACAATCGTAAGAATCAATTTCTTATTGTTCTCATCATTAATTTTGCTTTAGGTTATCTTTCAGTTGTGTGAATCGGCAGGAATTCCTCTCCCCGGCATCAAGAGAAGACAACAGGGATCAGATAATGTGGTAAAGGAGAAAGTACATCGGACAGAAGTCTAAAATGTCACTTTTAGGAGAAGAGAACGTTGTGTTCAATTTAGAACAACTAAAAAAGTAACTCGTTCTTTCCTACAAAGATTTTACTTTTCAGGTGATTATGAAGACCAATTAGGCATTGCATTCTTTTTTGAAATAAAAGCACGTGTATTTTGATATTTCCATTACTTTCACGTGATAACATTATTTGAATTAAAGGTGCTTGAATTTCCTTCGGGTGAAAACTTGCCTCATTCAGGTATGCTCTCAGTGGGCCTCACTGCTGATTCTCATTGGCGTGGTAATCTTGGATGTCATAGTGGAGAAGTATCATATTGTTCTAAGACAGGAAAAGCTTACTTTGGAAAACGTACAAAACAACAAAACACTACTCCAACAAATCAAAAACTATCTAATATTTTTTACTTTGCAGCAAAAGAAGGAGTTCCATACGGTCCTAACTTCACAGTTGGAGATGTTGTCGGATGTGGCGTTTTGACTACTGGAGAGGTCTTCTTTACTCTAAATAATACCTTCCTTATGACCGTACCTTCATTTAAAGTACATCCAAGACAAACAATGGTCGCATGCGTGTCATCATTAGCAAGAGTTAAATTTTCTTTTAATCTTTCTGGACCTTTTATTTTTGAACAATATAGAAAGATGATGTTATCTATCAAATCACCTTTAATACCTGCTGTTAATACTATTGCTCTTGATCTTTTTTTGGATAAAAACATAATAAGAATGGTATGCGCTGAACTCACACGGCTCTTTATCGATAGAACAGAGTTATATCTGGCAACTACTTTCATCGAAGGTGTTGCAATGATGGGTACTACCTCGTCTTTTTTCTTCCTCCCTGGTTTTTCTTATTTTTTTCTTGGTCTTGTAATTTTTTTGTTTGTTCCGCTTTTCTGAGTTTTTTTATAGATCCAAATACGGCTAAAAATATATGCGAAGCGTGCCCGAGGTTATGGACAACTATGCAAACACATAAGGACCCTGTAATTATACGTCAAAGGGAGCTTTGCAAAAGACAATTTGCAAAAGTTGGATTCCCTGTAATACCATCAGGAGTGTGGAGCTCGCAAGATAATATTCGACCACATGACCCTAATACACATAACCTTCGCAGATCTGTATCGGCAGACAGCTATACTGAATCTGGTAACAGAGGAAGCCCTTCAATGTCCCGAATGAGGCATGCCAACTCACAAATCTCAATGCGCCATGACATCCACCCTAGCCATCCTATTGTTTCTACTACTATTGCAACTTCTAATGATGCTATAAGACATCATCGTGGTACTTCTAATAGTCATCAACAACAGAATCCAATAAGGTTATATGGATGTAAGAAAGGAACAAGAAAGTGGGTTAGTTTTACGATATATGAAAGATCTGAAAGAGAAGTTAAGGCGTCATATGCCAGAAAATTAGGTTTAGATTGGACTCAAATCGTTTGCGTACGAAAACATCTTCCGTTGAATTCACCTTTGAAGTTTCTTTGAAAACTTGTTTTTTTTTTGTTTATCCCATTCTACGTCTTTCCCAAAACAACGTATTGTTGAGTTCTCATTTTTCTTACGAGTTTTCCAAAGGTTGAGATGAAACGTGGTGATTTGTTTCAAAAACTATCAGGCAACTCTTTTTCGATGCTAGAATCAGGAGCTTCTTTGTATTTTGTAATGTAAATATAGTTATTTTTTTTTCGAACTGTGACGTTGTTTGGGTAAAAAAAGTCAAGGAAAGTAGTTGAATAAAAAAACTCGAACGAAACGATTGTTACTTATTATCAACCAAAAGTATTGAAAACACGTGCTTGAAAATTTACAAGAAATGTCAATAAACAAAAAACTAGCCCTGAATCAAAGGTATGTTCAATATACATGTCGATATTGTTCTAAAACACATCAACCAGTACACAGTCAAGAACGCGAATCGCAGAGCTACCTACAGAGATTTTAGCGCATATTCTTAGTTTTACTGAAATTAAAGCGCGATTAGCAGCGTGTCTTACCTGCGGTATATTTGCTTCCATTATTCATAATATTATTGGATATGTAAGAATCATTGTTTACACAATTGATCAAGCAAAAGTACTTTGTAAACAACCTGGTGTCCTTAAACATACAAGAATCGAAATACGCTGTGTTGAATTTCCTGACTTGGTTGTAAACAAACTTGCTGGTGCTTGCACCACTATCCTTTCCCATTGTCAAGATATAACAGATATAGGCATCAAAGCCCTTGCTGGTGTTCACACCATTGATCTTTGCTATTGCCAAAGTATTACTGATGAAGGCATTAAGGCGATCGCTGGTGTTCATACCATTACCCTTAGTGGTTGCCGAAGCATTACTGATGAAGGCATCAAGGCACTCACTGGTGTTCATACCATCTACCTTAACTATTGCCAAAATATTACTGATGAAGGCATCAAGGCGATCGCTGGTGTTCATACCATTACCCTTAGTGGTTGTCGAAACATTACTGATGAAGGCATCAAGGCACTCACTGGTGTTCACACCATTCATCTTGAATCTTGCCAAAGCGTTACTGATGAAGGCATCAAGGCACTCACTGGTGTTCACACCATAGATCTTGGATATTGCCAAAGCATTACTGACGAAGGCATTATGGCGATCGCTGGTGTTCATACCATTAACCTCGGTGGTTGTCAAAATATTACTGATGAAGGTATTAAGGCGCTCGCTGGTGTTCATACCATTAACCTTAGTGATTGCCAAAGCATTACTGATGAAGGCATCAAAGCGCTTGCTGGCGTTCATACCATCTACCTTAACGATTGCCAAAGCATTACTGGTGAATGCGTCAAAGCTCTTGCTGGTGCTTACAAGATACACCGTAGAATTTAGGCTTGAAGCTTTATCTGGTGTTTATTCGATTAAGGTCTGAACAAAGGTGTAGGTAACAAAGGGGCGAATCAATAAATTAGTAACAAGTCGTTGCGTTGTTAAATCAAAACCTTGTCTTCAATAAACAGCATCCCATTAGTATGTACTTCAACAAGTCATGCTAAAGGTGTAAACATTTATTAAACTAAGGGCATGATTTGGTACTACTTTGAGAAGCTATGGATAGCAATGTTAGGCTAACCTTGTTGATAAATTCTTATATTGCTCATATTCCTCGCAAGCATAGTAACTCCAAGAGCAATCCCAGAAAGTGTTGCTACAGCGCTTGTACAAAAAAGTACAGTTCTAAATCTTGTACTAAAGAAACATTTGTATGACCTGTTTTTTGTGAGTAAGTTGAAAAGACATTCAAAAAGAAGTACAGTAATTTGGAGTAAGACAAGTATTGTAAAAAGATCACATGTTTTTCATTAAAGTCACGTTTTTTGTAGAAATCTGTAGGTAAAAGTTTTGGTTTTTGGTTGTTCAGCCTTGACTTTGTATCGTACCAGTGTGCCCAATAAACATATTTGACTGAAACAACAAACTTTTCAAATTGTTCAATTTCTTTACCGCTTGCGTCTTCGTTTGTATAAGATAGGGATTTATATGGTACTGCAAACCATTTGAAGAGGTACAATATAAAGAAAAATGACCTTGACCTTAAGGGAACAAAGTGTTAACAAAAAATGTGTTTTTTTCTCTTTTTTTCTCTTCGTACTTGCAAATTCGGCTCCATGAGCCTTGTAAAATATCGAACATTGCGTAATTACCTCCTACAGAATATATATCAAGCATTGATTGCAAATACATATCCATTGTAAGACGTAATCCTCTAAACAAATAAGAAGATAAACAACTTTGACTTTTGTTGTCTTTTTTTTCATACCTGTATTGTGGATGTACCCACGCCGTTACAATTTCGTAAGTACCAGGGGGTGGTTTTATCCTAGGCCGGTTTTCTTCACAATCATCTTGTTCAGCGTCTTTATGTGAATCATGTTGTTTTACCTTGTAAAAAGCGGTTTAGTGTCTCAACTAATGTTCTTGTCTGTTTTTATGTGTACCTTTTCTGTAAGACAATAAGCAATAATATCATTCACTTTATCTTGTGAAGAAGCAAATGCAACAGAGCCTATAAAAATAACAGTAAAAAACAAATCAGTTTTAAGAAAATAACAAGATTATCTGAGTTCTGGAGATTTCTTTTTTACCTGTTACTCTTATTTCTGATAGCATGTGTAGAAATTCTGCTGATGTTTCATCTCTGGGTCTACCTATGTGCATAGGTTAACTTCATATAATGCATTTCAATTGATAGCTTGCCTCCACGATCACGCCATACTCTATCTTCGTTTGAAAATATCCACCTCATCGCCTTCTCTTGCTTTCGTTCATCGATTTGATAGAACTTCACCTACGAAGCAAACCGGCTGTTAACAAACATTGTCTAGCTGTTTTGAACATATTTGAATAAAAACAGGAGGAAGTGGATACCATGTGTTTGTTATGTAGTTGAACTTCGTTAACACGTTTTAGGAATTCTTTCGGATTGATTTTAAGAGAATCAATAATCTTTTTAGTCTTTTCTTCGCATGAACTAGCCAAACGAAGTTGGGCTTTTAACTCAAAAAAGTGGTTTCTGTTTTGAATATAAAGAGCTGGTAGTACTTCTACATCATAATATCTAAATAGTAAACCAGTCAGCTTAAACAAAAAAATCATCTTGTCCATGTTTGGAAATAGCACGTGATTTTCTGTTGGGCTCTTGTTGCAACTTGGTTGCTTCCAAAATGGTAGAGTTATTACCTTAAAATTTCCTTGTTAACACATTGCATTATCATATCTATCACGTGATCCTTCTCTTCTGTTGTTATTTTTCTTCCTTGCTTTTTTTTTCTTTTCTTCATATTTTTCTTGTTGTATTGATTCAAATCAAAGCCAACTGTTAAAATTGACTTATCGTATGTTCCATCAGAAAAGAAAAGTTGAATAAACTTTGCAATAAATCTTCCAAAAGCATCAGGAGACACTAAAACAGCATAAGTATGAGCTCCGAAAGAAACAATATTTACAAACAAAACAAGCTATCTTTTCTCGCTAACATAATGTATGATACTCCAATTAACAAACTTACAGTTCAAAATGTACACCGAACTGATTTAACAGGAATTTTAAGGTAATCAAATGATAAATCGAATAAGAAACCAATGTAAAGTAAAAAACTCATTCTTACCAAGTTTCATAATTTCTTCGTTATTCTTAATCGCAATGAATGAGTTTGTCACTATTTGCCCTGGTAAATCCTTTTGTACTTCCACTTTCTTTGGTGGTTTTTGTCTTGGTAAAATACTCAATTCACTAGTGGGTTTAGATTGTCATAGAAAAAACCTCAAACATCAAGTTTTCTTGGATTTGTATGGAATTATTACCTGCTACTCTTTAACATAAATAACCGTTGTTGCTGAGGCAATAGCTTATAGTTACTACTGTTAATGACTAAGTCACCAGGCTTTATCTTTTCCTAAAGACCAATGTCAACAACGACAAACCTCTTTTAAACGAAAATCACTAACAGCCTTGAAATCGTAATAACTCTCTACTCCTGCATCTTTAAAAAAGTCGTCTCTAAAAGAATGTTACTAAGAAAATATCTCTAATTCACGTACTTGTATGTTATAATGCTTCCTGAAATCTGGGGCTGTAATACTTCAGAAGCAAGAGAAAAGACTTTTGAACTTGGAAATTGTTTTGGTAGTATTACTGCTTGTATACATCCAGATGCAATCAGTTGAGCGAACAATGACATCCAAACCAATGAAGTATCATACGGATGACCAGTACCGTACAACTTCGAGAAGAAGTTAAAACCCAAAGTACAACGCACAGTAAAAGTATTTCTTACCTTATAAAAATAGAGTCCTTGGTCAGAGAATAGTACTTCTATATTCTCTAGCTCATCGACAAATATTGAATCACCATCTTTACTCTCAGCATACAGACTTATAAACGCTGCGTTAGCCTTGAGTGCATTCTCCATAGGCTTCTCACAATGGTCTAAACTTGTAAGCTCAATTGACTTCTGGGTTCTTTTTATTGCTCATACCGCCATTTGGGGCATAGCACCCAACTATCTTCCGTCCGCAAACACTAAGAGATCTCAAAAATCTATAAATATAAATAGGATTAGTTAACGATGTATGAGTGAGAACTATTTTCTCACGTGTTGTTAAGCCTACAGAGGTATCTTCTTGTTTTGAGTGGTGTTGTCTCTTCTTCAACTTTTTCTTTATCGTATTCATACTCTAGTTCAGCCTCCTAGGAAAGGAACCGATTAAAAAAAGTGACATAGATATAAACGAAAACCATACTCTCGATAGAAGGGAAGATTTCCGATTAAGTACATAGGTGCACCGATCACTTGACTTAACATTTGAATCAATGAGTTTGCAAATAACTTGACGACGACTTCTTAAGTCTTCTATGCTCAATGATTGTTTGTAGTTATCCACAAAGAATTTAGCAATTTCGTGATCGACTAGGAATGAATTAGAATCAACGAATGGTAATTGTAGTTATTTGTACCTCCATCCATTGGAATTGTTTTAATGTCAGGATGTGTAATTTTAGCCAAGTCAATGTATTCACCATACAGGCCTATTAACGATGCTTTGAAGTTCTCGTCAATATTTCTGCGATCATCTACTTCTACTACAACGCTAATATCACGATTCCAAAGCTCTGAGTGATATCCACAAGCAACAAGATGTTCACTAAGAATAAAATAAGAATCGAAAAAAATAAAAAAAGCTCACCGAAGTTCTTTGTTTTGAGGGAGATTGGAAACATGTTTATCGATGTGCGTCTTTCTAGCGTTAAGCTTCTCTTCTTGGGTCTTATGGCTTGATACATCAAGTTCAAAAAACTCATTGAGTGTATCAATTATAGAAGCAGCAACATGTGCATATTTTTTATCTCCAGCTTTTGAACGCTCTACTCTTCTACTGAGACTTGTGAGTATTTTTGTTATTTCTTTATTCTAGACAAAACTAATTAGCACGTGATAAATGCATCTATGATGAAACTAGAAAGAAGTAAAACCTTTAGAATTTCTTCGGGAAACTTGTTGTTAAATATCGCAATCAATTCTTCTGGAGTCTTTTCTTTGTGTTTTTCAAGCTCTGCTGGGAATAAATTTTTATACAACACAATTCTTGATAGCTTCTCTCTCATATCAGCAGCAACTAATCATATAAAAATCAATGGTAATTCTTATTTGTTAAGTCAGTTTCAGTGTGAACTTACCAGTCTTTTTGAAAGTTTTTGATTTGATTTCATTCTCAAGCACTCCAAGTTGATATCTTGTCAATTTGGTAACGCATTCATTCTTGGTACTTATTAATTGGAATGCCATGTTAATGATTTCTGTTAACTCATTAAATTGGTTCATAGTAAGCCCACTACAAACAACAAATTAACAAAACACCAAAAGCTTAGTACGAAACCTACCTGTCTTCTTCTTTTTTCTTAGGACCAGCGAAAAGGTACTTTCTAAGGCCAGAGAATAGTTTATTGTTCAATTGGGGCTTACATATCCTACACGTGCTCTTAATATGATCACGCTGCCCGCCTGCAACAAGCATTCGGAATGTAGCAGCAACCTAAAAATGCAGTTGAAAAACCAAAATATTGTTAGAACGAAGCTTACCTGTTCTTTAGAAACAAAATCAAACTGTTGAGCGTATTTATACGCTGCATGTAGTACTACTATCAAACTATAGTCTCGCCTGTTTTCTAGTTTAACTGACATATGCCATAGCATTTTGCTGATCTAATAAGCGTTAGAGATATTTTTTAGTAACAACGTGCTTTTGGGAGTTCTTCACTGCCATATAATTTAAGTACAAGCTCTATTCCATCTTGTAGAAGCACTGATATACTATGTCCGCGTGTGTACACCTTTTTAAGTATAGATATTATATCCTTGAGAAGTGTCAAGACATCTAAAAAGAAGGTCAGGTTTCACGTGATGTATTTTTTCGTAGAATACCTTTTTCTTCTGAAATGTTTGTGGCTTTTTCTTTTATACTGTTCGAGATTGTTGGTAGACTGAATATCATAAACTTGTAACTATTCATTCCTCTGTAAATTGTTTTTAAACCAAGATCAAGGGCTTCTTGTACAACGTCATCATTACTGCAATCTTTTCCAAAAACCTGTCCAAACACTACAGCAAGATGTTTCTTAAAATACATGATGAACTCATCTGGAGTCATTTTCCTTCTTGCCAGAGATGCTCCAATATCCTGAGCAAATAATCAGATAACATTAACAATACCAGGTGTTGACTAACAGTTCAAATGGCTAAAAACTAAAAACAAGATAATTGTACCATCACAACTCTTATCCTATCAGGATTTCTTGTACACCCTGTACTTTCTAAAAAGTATTCTAAAGCCCCAAAACCATCTTTAGAAATCTTATCAGGTTTTCTAGAGCATAACGATGCTCTAAAGAACTTGATACAAGCCTTTGCAACTTTTTCTAAGAAAAAATAAATTCAAACAAAATAGAGAATAAATCTATTCAGTACCTTTGTCTTCGTCTTGTATGCGGTTTGTAATACGTAGTATATTTGGTATAATATGTTCATGTACAAGCGAAAGGTTAATGTTATGCTGTATCGAAAGAGAAAGAATATCAATGAATTGAAGCAAGCTGAATAACTTGATATCTGGTACAGCATCTTTCAATTGATTAACAAGTTCCTCAACGCTATCATATAGCTAATGAATAGTTATTGCTACTGTAACTAACACATGGTATAACATACATTCATTGCATCGTCATTGCTCATCCCAACAGCCAGTGCTGTATACAATAGCATAATCCGACGTTGCTGAAGTGAAACGGTACCTTCTAAATATGGGTGAGCGTTCTATAACCTCTGTGGTGATAAAACGAACCTGTTGAAGAGACTTTGAATAATTTATCAGCCGATGAAGATATGAAGGCTTCTCTATTCAGAAAATTAGTCAAGAGCGGTTTGAAAAACGAATTTCAAAAAAAAATTTAGATATTGATAGTAATATTGTACCCATTCAATACCACACTGATGTTGAAAACATCTAATAGGTTTGATACAACAACATAAGGTATAGTATATTTCTTGTATTGTTCAATAAATAGATCGACAAGCTCTTCAGGCAAAGTACGCAGTTTTCCTACACCAATGAATTTACACTAGTAAAATAACGTGATAGTAGACACGTGTCAAGTTTCTTACCAGCAATAAGTAGTATCTCGTCGTTGTTAGAAGTTAGACTATCTATTAATATTCTCGCTGTTTCGCACGTTTCTAAGTATGTCCAAGATCGTTGTTCATGTTCTACAAAGCAAAAAAAAAATGAGAAAAAAGAATGGTTGACTTTTTTTACCTTCAGCATCTCCTATCATGTGACAAAGATCGAGCTTCGATAAATCATCAAGTAAGTCGTTTTTCTCTACGACAGACTGAACGACAGGAAGGACTTCCGAAATGATGAAAGGCATGAGATGACGAATAACTTTGCTATCAGCTTTGTAAAGATCTTTGAAACAAAGCGTTAGATAGATTTATAAACTTTTACGAGAAACACAATTGGTTTCGGCTAACCTGTCAAACAACTAGAAACTATGAGAAGAACTGATTCATCAACGTCTTGCGTATTCTGAGACAACAGGGAACTAAATAACAAAAACAATTCTTTAAGCGCATTTGGGCGATTGTCGAGCTACTTTTACGTTAAATAGACGCGTGTGAAGTGTCTTACTTGGTCCCTAATATTGGATACGGTTACATTGATTGTTTGGACTTTGCCGTCTATCTCTTTGCCTTTTTTATACGCTGTGCATCCCAAAGACACTAATTGCAGACTTTCATCTATTTTTAAAACGGTTTTACGTTGTTTTAAGTCTTGGACAGCCTCAGCAAAGTCATGGTACAGTAACAACACTGGAGTTGGCTTCCAGGCGGGTTTAGCTGTCATTTTTGATCAATAAACTTAACCATGTTGCTAAGTAGCGTATTGATCATCGCATTGTCCTGGGTGGGTCACTTTGTTACATAGTGATTTGAATGATGAGCCAGAGTGCAACGCCCATCCTGAGGAGTGTAAACAACGAAGACTGTCAAAGTTTTGCAAGCACAACTGAGTACAAAAACTAAACTACAAACGCCGTGCTTTGTATGTTAATTGATTTACGCATCGAAAAGCATGTCGAAGATAAAACAAATACTCAATTGTGGTTTTCTTCTGTACAAGTTAATTTATTGTACGACTTTGGTGTTAACGACATCACGTGATAGTATTTCAAAAATGCAGGACCCTTTAAGCCTAATGACTAGTCTGTCGGCATTGTAGCGTTGCATGAGAATATCTTAAGGGCATCAATAAATCAACATAGTACCAACTGAACTCAGTCTTCGACTATCTTCGTTTCAATTAGATGACTTAAGATTGTTTTGACTAGGTGCATGAAAGTTAAACCGAAATAATGTCTGCTATATTGAGAGCACAAGGAGCTGTAGTTTTAGCGAATTTCACAGTGCTTGGCCTCTTTGGTGCGCCACTAAACGCCGCTAAAAGAATACAGCAGCTCGCATACGGTCCTTTAGAGCCATTACAATCTGTCTTTTTTACACACGGCGCGATTGGATTTTACACGGCAATATATCCGTCATTAATAAGCTCTATCCCTGTCGTACGCGCGAAATACACGTATATTTGAGTTATCTTTAATTATTGCGTTGACACTTACTTTAACGAAAAAATTAGGTTGCTTTACGAACAACAGCACTCCATTACGCCATAAAATATAAGGTATCGCCAAATAAAACGCTCACGAGCTTCCTTACTTGTGCGTATTTTTTAAAAAAAGTGTAACTTCGCACGCCGTTAATTTTGCTTAGCCGTAGCGTCTTCCGTGGCAGCTGTGCCTGCGTTCTGTTTACAAACAAGATTAATAGAAAACTTACTCGCGCCTGACGCGTCATTCACATCAGAAACAGGTCTCTACCACAATCTATTCAACGGCTACATACCGCTGGTGTTAAAATATTGGCTTCATAATGTCATTCAGTATCAAGTTTTTGAGGTAGTAAGGAAAGCATTCAAGCCAGGAGAGACCGGAACATACGTGACAGCATTCTTGTCATCTATTGTAGCATGTGTGGTAACTCTACCTTTTGAAACGATAGCGGCACACATGTGTTCTTTTGCTGGACGTCATTATGGTCCTTTGTCTTTAGTATCATGTGTAAATGACATTTATGAAAAAAGTGGAATCTGGGGCTTTTTTGCTGGATTTGTACCGGAGCTTTTATATGTTGGGTTTAATACACTATCACACTTTGAATTATACATGATGTACAAGAAACTTCTCGACAAGAAATGATTGCATTCCGGAGAGACAGAAACCAAAAAAAGTGACAAACAGTTCTTTGTGTTTTTTATTTCACTAAATGTAAATAAACGAAAACCCTCTATATTCTTATCCAAACGTATTAAGTTTATTCCAATGTGTTGCCGTTAATGTTGGTAACAATAATCCCTCTTTAAAAACGCTATAAGACGTATGTTTTGGTCCGTTGAAATACGATATTCTAACAACAGTGTTTAGTTTTATCAAGCAGTACACTGTTCGTTTTTGATGAGCTAAAATTACCTACAGCCTTGTTGTTACAAACAATAGCGAGAGGACATAGTGAGTAAAGCTCCGAACCTGTTTGATGAGGGGTTCGAACACGAATGTAACACGTGCGTATCGATACAGTGGAGCTGCTTGCCAATATGTAGGAAGATCTGAAAACAATGTATAACTCCACGTGCTTCTCAGCGCAATAAATTACTTTGTGGCCGTCTCACACTTTCGGAAGTTCCGCGGGCGCAATATATCCTCCGTACTATTGACACTCAATACTTTTAGGTTGTAGAGCTATAGAAGATGGAGTGTTGTGAAGAATTAAAGTTGCTAGTGACACAAATTCCTACGCACGCTATCGAGAAACATGCAAAGTACACGTGATCATCACAGTGCTTGTAATGCAAGACTATGAAAAACCACAAACGTACGTTCTACATTTCACACAGTAGTTCTTAGTTTACACAAAGGAAGAATACCTGGTAATAATTCATTTAGAAAAACCAGTCCCTTGTATGCAAGATCAGTCAATGGTGCCTTCTAAAATCGTTCTACAAGTACCAAGCGAAGCTAGTGAACAACAAACAGCACGCCAAAGCGGCGTGTAACCTTTAAGAAAGTTCAAAAGTTGCTTCAATATGGAATTCTTTGCTTGCCAACAGAATTCTAGCCTTTTTGGTAACAGCAAAGTAATTCTACCGAAAAGGCTTTCCATGTAGCAACGTATTACTAATGAGATATAGCTCAGGGTAATTACGCAGTACTGGACAACGCTTTGGCAGTGTTTGAAGTACGACAATAAGGTTGACTTAATTATTTTATTCGTAAAGATTTTCTAAAGTCTCCATACCAATGTCGCAAGCAGTTGTTAATGTAATAGCGTTTAGAAACCTAGCACTACATAACAAAATAACGTAGACTATATTGGATACCCTTAGAGTAAAGCAAAAGGAGGTAAGACAAGTATATTGCTTTTGAAATTGATTAATCAGTGATATAGAAAAAACGGGATTAAAATGATGTATATGATGATGTCAGCAGTTTACAACGCCAGTAGTTTGCCGTTTTTTAATTAAGAAGTTACTACAAGCTATCATTTTAGATTGTGATTGCTATACTTAGCGAACAATGACGAGCTGAAACAATTAATCATTATTCCGTTGGTTGTTTGAGATTAGAATGTTTTGTAATGAGAAATTCTTATAATTGTGCCGAAACGCTACAGAATATGATCGTACGTGGTTTTTGAAGATACAATGACAATATCCTTTTATCAATTCCCATTCTACCCCAAAACGCCTTTTATGAAAAAATCTTAGCAATTTGGCACATTTTTTTTTTTGTTGTTTCAAAAAACAATTCGACGCCAATAGTAATTATGAAAAAGCTCATCCTATTTATAAAACAATGTCATTTCATTTTTTGTCATTTGACACCAAAAATACCAAAAAGCACAGTGATGAAATTTTGCCCATTCGGGCTTGTACCTGCGATTAAACGTATACTAGGGGCACTCAATGGAGACATTACCGACCCCACCTGCTGATCGGAAGGCAAGCATTGAATAAAACACAGTAGGAATACGTGCTAGTGGTTTCCGGCGCGTCGGGGGGTAAATTAGGAGTTTGACGGACCTCTATTGTTGTCTGGTGTGTTTGAAAAGAAATTCACCTCCATTGGGGTTTTCACTAGTCGAGTAATACTCAACGAAGTGCTATAATCAGTACTAAGGGATCCAAATGTCGATAAAACGGCATGGGAGCCTTTCACTTTCTGATTATTATAACAAGCACTCAACAAGAAGAAATTCCGCCGTCAGTAGCCTATTGACACATTGTTAGAGAATAACGAACAAAAATTCTCACTTGTGATTAAACATGACTGGCATGTCACGTGGATAAACAACATCACCAATATATGACTACATAGTGAGACTAACTACAAAAACAAAACATGATTGTGCATTGTTATTATAACTTGCGCAATCACATTGTACTAGACAATTTATAGTAAACGTAGCATCCTACACAACGCACCTTCTCTTACGTACGTCATAAAACTATCTAATAGAGACATTGGAATAACTCCATAACGCTATTACCCAAACTATTTATCTTGTTTAAACAACTAAAAATTAAAACAAAAAAAAAAACTCAAAGTAATTTCAAACGTGCTTGTTACCTATCATTCCTACGTGGTACTAACTCTTTGTTTATAGCTGACACTTATTACGTATAACTTTAAAAACCATGCAGAACTCTCCAGCATTTCAAGAGTGTTGTACGTAGTCCCCCTCCGCTATCCTAAAATTTAGATTCTTGGTGCAGCATTTGCGCCTTTTGGACTTGCCTAATTTTTCCTTCCCTTTTGTCATTTTTTTTTTTATTTCGTTTTTGTTCATTCAAAAACTAACTCAATATTTCCTTCACTACTACACAACAAACTCCACACTCAATTTTTTAAACACAAATAATATTAATTTACTGCTAGGTTCTCAGTTTGCTCTCAAACATGCAAAGTACGCCGAGAATGCTAATCATAATGTAAGGCGTATTGTTGAGAATTATATGCGTCGAGACAACCATACATACCAACTAGACCAGGGATTCCGTTGTCCTAGTTCAAGCCGCTACTACAAAGCCTCCGCAAACCTTGATATTTGGGTATTCCCACCGACTGAGAGAACGTTAAAGCCCCTTCAGCGCTCTCCTCACGTAAGCAATAATAATGCTTCAGCAGCTAGAGAAAACGCTTCTCAAATCCATAGACACTCTGCGCTCGGAAACTACCGTGTTATATAGAATAATGTTAAAACCAAAATAAAACACTACAACGTTTCATCACAAAGTTAGTAATTTTGTGCCACAAAACGAGTAGAATAATAAAATTTGTTGTGATACCCTCCTGAAGAACTGAGTGTGGTAAATTGGTACATTTTCAGAACATCAAGGCTTCCGTTAAGTGACTTGTTACCAAAAACAATTTAAGTCTGTACAGACCACAGCCAAACCATGAACCGCTGTGTGTAAGCCTATTACTAGACGACATACAGCGGCAAACCGCGTAAAGTAACTCAAAATGACTTCTATGTTCCAAGGGTTGAACATACAAAGTATGGTCGGTAGCGTGTTGGGCAGCTACATGACCACGTACGTGAAGGATTTTAGCGCCGATAAGTTTAAAGATTGGTCGTTACACGATCTTGGTACTTTAAATTGCTTTTTATTCTTCTCTTACGCGGTTAGAATTCAAGGAGCATATTGTTCAAGAGCTAGTAGGTTTTCCTCCTAATCTTCAAGTTAAAAAAGCAGTATGTAGTAAATTAGAAGCAGAGGTGCGTCACATAGCAAAAATATACGAGCGGCGAGTGTCAAACTCTTGTTCGAGCTAATTACATTTTGTACTTGCGAGTACAAAGCCCTAAAACCGTCATTTTGCGACCAAACCGCTTGTCAAGTGGAAAACTACGCTGCTTTTTTTTTTCCTAACAAATGGCGTAGATTCCATGGTCGCAACTAGGCGCACAGCCTATAGTGCTCAGAGCGCATTCTATCTATATAGAGCTAGAAGAACCAGAAATACTCAAACCAGTTGGTCGCACGCTCGCAAAAAAGTACTAGACGCTCAGAAAATGTGTAAAAAAATATATACTAAACGATGTAACGCAGGACAATTCAAAGGCGTCAAAATCAAGGCTTTATGGATCGAGTTGTTGATAATATAAAATTTGAAGTGGACGAGTTAAAGATCAAACTCACGCCTAGAGGAACCAAGCACAATAAAAATCCTCCATGGTTATTCGTGGGGATTAAGGGTATCTCTATGTACTCAACAAACAACAAATGGGAGGCACGTAGGCCCATTTCAAGAAATGTCACTTCACGTGGTTTAATTTTTTTTACTTTCAAAAAAGTTTATAGTCTGTAGGTTGTTGATTTGCGCCAAGTTCATAAAGTTACAGATAACAAGGAAGTTCTATTATACAAGGAAATAAAGATAGGCGCTGTCACTTTCAATCTTGTCAGTAAAGACGACAAAACAGTAAAAGTACTTGAAAATGTCGAAGGTACGTTTTTTTTTATTTTACGATTAAATGCTTGTCTAACCGCTTCCTATTAGCACGTGTACGCGTCAAAGCCAAGAAAGAATTTTTTGGAGGTCCTACAAGGCATTTTCACTTAAATTTGGATCTGAACTCTTGGAAAACAACAATGGACAAGGATTCCTTTGTATCATTCCAGGTAACATAATAAGCATGTCCTACATGCCAGAGATACCTACTGTAATGTGTGAACTTGTTCTAAACGTTGGATAGGATGCTATTGATGCATTGATGCAATGTATGTACCGACAATTGCCAAAGAAGAAAAAAGCCAAACCTAAAGAAGTTGACACAAAAACGGAGCAAGAAGTTCTTCCTGAAACACCTGACAAGTGTGATGAGGAAAGTGTAGAAAATGGTGAAGATCAAACTACAGAAGAACAAACTGCGGAAGAGACAACTACAGAACCAATTGAAAAAGTGGAAGAGCCACCTGCTGAGGCAAAACCTGCTGAACCAGCACAGCCAACCTTCTGGGGCTCATTTTATAAATCATTAAACTCTTATAATCCATACGGCTGGCAAACTACTCCTGAACCGGAAAAAGAACCTGAACCAGAACCAGAGCATGAAGGTGAGCCTGAGGAAGACTCAGGTGAGGATGAATCTGGAAGTGGCGAAGAATCAATGGAGCAAGTGGCACGTATAGCGCTACTGTGTCATATTTTTTTAATTTGCTACGCTTTAGGCTCCTGTACCAGATGAGTCTAAGGGTGAGGTTATATCAGAAGATGAGGATATTAACTACTCCGCATACAACATTTATATTAGCGATGGTTCCATAGATTTATATGAGCTCCCAGGCAACACTAAAGGGGTAGCTACTTTTTCTTTTGTAGATTTTAGAACAAGGTTTATTCCTCAAATGGTTGTCACAACAGACAATGATCAAGTTATAAATCGCTCTGAAACGAGCCTTATGATTAAAGAGTACTCCTTGGTTACTCTAGATCCAGCGAGTGATACACACCCTGATTACTTGCGCCTCATTGAATACAAGGACCAGGAAGAAAACGTGCGTTATTTGTGGCTCTTATAAACTTACGTTGCTTACTGTTTTATTCAGACCTCTGTTGGCGACGATGATAAATCAATGCTGGAACTTCTTTTTGTTAAAGAAGAGAGACCAGTCAATGAAGAGAAGCAACTTGAGTCAACTGACTCAAGCACTCAGCGTACGCAATTTTTCAAAGTGAAAAAAAAATTTCTTCAAAACCGCTTCCAACCGTACTAACCTTGTTCCAGCACAAGTTCTCAAGAAGAATTACAAGCGAGACCTCGATTTATATTTTAACAAATGTAAAATTATATTTGACAGAAGGGTACGGTCACGTGACAAGCAAAGTCTTTACAACCCTTTTTTTTTAGTAGTCGCTTTGTTTTTTTTTGGGTTTTTTTTAATTGTTCACATTGCTGTAGGTATGGGAGCGTATGTATGTTTTCTTCTTCTCTGGATTACGTGGTCGTAAATTTGAGCGTTACCTAAACGAAAATATTGAATACATGGTGCAAGCGGCATTAGATGATGCAGTAAACTTTCGTATTGAAAGCCGATTCCCTACTTTGATTCTACCTCCTTACGCAGGTCACACAGGTACGTTTCTCTCAAAATTTTAACTACATGTGGTAGTTTTTAGCGTTACTGTTGTTCACTTTTTTTCCTCCAAGGTAAGAGCCACGTGGCCTCGCAAGTGATGATCCTACATCCAAGGTTCGCTTTCGGTTTTTTGTGTTAAATTGTGAACCTTTTTTACCAACATTGTTGTGTAGTTTGCTCCGCGTTTCTACGGCAAAACAAGATGCTAAACCAACAGGATTTGATGTCGGCGTTTTCTCCCCTAAAACTGTCTTTCCTTGCCTTGACAATGATATCATAACAACAAAAGATGATGAGCGGCCTTTTGGTTCTCAGGTTCGTTTTATTTCTTTACATGATTTTGCACTAAGCGTTCTCAGGTATTCCGAATAGAAATGCAAGAGTTGTGGGTAGAGTTACGCGCTGCACCTAGTGCTGTTCCTGTTCGTATTCTAAGCCCTCTTAACATGTACGCTCCAACGTTATTTCACGTGACAAAACATTTGAATCACATTCGAATGCAATTTTTTTTTGTCTCACTCGCGTTTTTGTTTTTAGTTCTGCCTTCGTGTTCGCCCATGAATTCATAACAAAACCAAAAGCTTCTCCACATCTTGAAACCTTTGCAGAGTTTAGCGATATACACTTGTCTATAACTCAATCGCAGTATCTTTATTTAGTATCTGTATACAAAGAGCGTCTAGGGTGGAACCCCAATCGGTACGTATAATCTCTCTTCCGTCATAAAATTTCTGAACTCCCGAAAATATGAAATCTCTAAAATCTTGTTGTTTAGGAATGTGGAGGTTTCTACGTCTAGCGAATCTCAGCAATCTCTTTATGCTGAGGCTTTGTCTCGACTATGTACTATGTCATACGTTAGAGGTAATAGGATGTCCATTCAGCTTCTAGAGATAGTTAGCGAAGGAGATACTCCGCCAGTCCGACGAAAAAAGAGCGAAGACCAACCGGTACAAGAAAGACAAAAAAAAGCCAAAACACGTGTTTATTTTTATTTAGCGTGAGTACACTAGTTTCGCTGAGTTGACTATAAATGGTGTACAATATGTATCGGAATCTCATCCAAAGAAAAGTACGAAGCAAAGTCGTTTTAACGTAATACTCACCATGGATTTGTAGGCGTAATGAAAGTTAAATGTAAGGATATTACAATTAGTTGCCCTAAGCATCGTAATTCTCCGTTCCCTATATTGGCAAAACCTCAGGATGAGCGTAAAGAAGGGCCTTGTGTTCTTGTGCGCTATGAGTCTTACTTGGAGGATAGAGAAGGCAATATGCTCTCAGAAGCTGTACGTATTTTGCTTTGAAGAATTGTTGTATTAAATAGTTTAAGGGTCTTCTTTTGGGTATGGCTCGCTCACCAAAAGTATGGTGTCATTTGCATGGGATGCAAGTATGTTGGATATACTCAACGCTTGCTCGGTTACAACTATTTTTCACTACGGATGATGAGATACCTCCGGAGTTCTTAGAAGCGCAAGTGAAGAAAGTCTTACTTGAATACAAATTTGAAAAAGTTGAACCTGTTGGTATGTTTAATATTTCTGGTTGTTTCATCAACTCTTTTGTTGACTTTTTTTGAAGCCATGGAATGGGATGTTGCTATGTTCGATTGTGGGGCATTGGTTGTCGAGACACCAGATACTGCAGAGTGTATACCAATGACCCTTGACTCAGCGAATATCTCAAGGTGCTTTTTTCAACTTATGAATGTAGACTAACGTGCCTCAGGAGCAATATATCAAAAGAACAAATACGCTACGAGGTGGACGGACACGTTGCAATCATGTTAGAAATGTGGAACCATGGAACTTTTGAGCGTGAACCGCTCACTGCTCCATTTGATATTAGGGTTGTATGGAACTGTAACCTCAGTTCAACATCTCAAGAATGGCGTTCGGATATTGATATGTTCATTGATACTATGGATATTAGCTTCAATAGAAGTCAGTTGACGGTTATACAGAATGTATTAGAGAATCAACTAGCCGAAGCAAACAATACTGTACGTTAATTAGTGGCTTTAACCCTATCCTAACACCTTGTTTTTAGAAGAGCGCAAAGCGTCGTGAATCTTCTGGTTATGACTCTCTAAGGAGCTCTTTGAGTAACAGCGATTTTGCATCAATGCCAGCTTCTCCTAGAGATGATATCTTTTCTAATTCTGCTTCTATGGATGGCGACCGTTTAAGTAGTGCAGAGATTGGTGACGAGTTGGTTTATCGTTTTAGAATACTTGTTCAAAACGGTCAAGTTGATCTAAAAGAGGTATGCCAGTATCTTCAATAATCAAATTACTAAGAGTCTTTACCTTTAGAAACAAACAGTATTTGGGCGTGTACAACTAAAGAATTTCTTATACTCCAACGAGTACTGGACTCATAAGTCTGTATTGACACTTGCAAGCGATGGCTTAGGTATGTTCTTTCTATTATTATTATTGGGCATGCTAGGTAGTGCCTAACTCGCTGTAGTGTTCCATGATTTGATGACTGATGGTTCACGCCTACCTGCTATTGTACAAGCCAAGGTGACCAATGACACTGAAGAAAGCAACATGTTCAATGTAGATGACACCAATATAAATGGTTCTAACGATGCTCCTTTTGGTGGTAGTGCCAGTGAAGCTTCTACATCAGGAAGCGATTCTGGCTCAGATAGTGCTTTTTCTGACTCCGATTTCGAACCAAGAGTACAAGATCCTGTTCAAGAAGCACACATTGGCGAAATGGAGAAAACTTCGTGTACGATTGGTTTACATTTCTCGTCTTACAGCTTACTTATGTTTAAATGTAGCCCTCTTCAAGGTATCTTGGGAAACAACCTATGTTGGTAGAGGAAAGACAAAGAATGAAGAGTATGCGCTTGTTGTTAATGTTGCACCATTGCAAGTCATCTATGTACCGGAGGTTAGTTGAAACTGTTTATGTTTCAGGAGTTGCTGACTGTTTCTCCTTTTTTTCAGGTTTATCAACGTGTTCAAGATTTGTTTGTTCTTAACGAAGAGCACAAACATTTACGGCGACAAGCACAAATGCTAGCATCAGAACTCCGCCAATTCTATACTGAAGATGAAGGTGTTGATGCGCAAACACGTGAAGGCCGACTTAGCGAGTTTACAAGAAAGGAAGTGGCTAAGAGGGTTCAATCTCTTCCAAGGGTACGGCTCAGAAGTTCGTTACTTGTCACATTACTCACTTTATTGTTTCAGTTAAAATCACGGAAGAGAAAGGGGTTGATACTCAAAGTTATGATTAAAGAACCAACTGTGTTGTTACCAGAGAGTCTAACAGGTAATTTTGATAAGAAAAACAATAACTTGTTACTAATGACTTTTTTTTTTCCTAGAAACCCATACTTCTATGCTTGAAGCGAACTTTACCCAACTTTTCATGAGTAATGACAATGATAAAATATCTATTCCTGGCGAGAATAGGGTTGATGCTTTCATAAGTGGATTACGTTTAGCTTTATCCACATTCGAGTTAAAGTCAGATGAAATGAAACTTCTCAAGTCAGTTGAGATTATCAAGCCTACTCAGTTTAAGGTCACTCTTTTCTGCATAAATGTGATTCGCCCTTATTCTTCTTTAGGCTACTTTCTTTTCTAAAAAGCAGAGTGCAGCTACTGGTAAGCCTTTCAGGCATCTATCTTGTAGTATCGAGGCCTTCGCTGCTACAATCAGTGTTGAAAAATACCTCAAGTCTTCCGGTATCATCCAGGCTTATGCTGAGCAATTATTTGGTAAACCAGCCACAGAAGATGACGAGAAAGATGAAGGTAATACCACACTCTTCCGTAAAACGTTCACAAGTGCACTCATTTACCCTCTCTTGTAGCTGAAGGAGATTTTGATGAGCTGGACATTCGTCCTCCAGAATCCGAAACTGAAAAAGCAGTTGTTGCTACTAGTGTTGAATTTCAGTGCAAGAATATCAACTTGACACTGGTCAGTGACTACTCAGCAGAAGTTGATTTGTTTTATGTGTACTTAAAGGTAAACCAAGAGCTGTCTTTTAACTTTTTTTGTAACTTGTTTGCAGGGCGTAGATGCTATGGCAAATATGTATGAAGACTATAAAGAGGCTCAACTCGCATGTCGTATAGAAGCTCTTGTTAACAACCTTACTTTTATGGTTCCTGAACGTTTCATTGATGATACTAATGTTACAATCAAAGCAATTGTGTACGGATAAGAATTTTACCAATTACAAGAAGAAAACCACAATGTGCTTTTTGATGCTTTGTGCTTGAAGTTTGAGGTTGACTCGTTTTGTTAGAGACTATAATCCAAATAAAAAGAAGCCAGAATCAGAGCGTGTTTCTAGCTTTGATGTTGCTGTATTCTCTGAAGGTGAAGAAGATTCTATGGATGAAGGCATGTCTGATCTTGCAGAAACTGAAGAGAGGACGAACATTAGATTTGATGTTGTACTGCTCGATAAATTAGTGGTACGTTACACTGTACAGTTGAGGCTTTTCCCGAAGCTGAAACAAAAATCCTTAAAAGATTTCGTTGTCATGCTCACCAGATCCCTTTTTTTAGCTTCATGTTACCAAAGAGATGTTGAGACAGTTTGTTCAAATATCTAATCTACTTGGTGGAGACTCTGAATCATCTCACTTCCGATATACATTAGAAAATAGCACAGAAGCTAATTTGATTTATGGGCAGTCTAATACCCAGGAAAGAAAAACATTAGCTCCTGGTGCTTCTACGAATTACAGTTTCTCTAATCCATACTTGGCAAAGCAACTTAGTACGTTTATTTCAAAGCAACCAAAGTCACTTTGTAACGATTTTTTTTAGATATCACTTTGGAAGGATGGTCTCAAGCTCAACCAATTGGTATCTCTTTAGATGATGTAGGCACTTTATACTTCTCATTGAAGCAAGAGAATCCAACAGAAGATGGCGATATACTGAGAGACATACGCGTAGACATTGAACCAAAAGGTATTTAAACAATTCTTTTTTTTTGCCACGAAGAAAAAAACAAAGACCACACCGAGTACTGATTTTGTTTAGGTCTTAAGCGTATTGTAAAGTTCATAGCATCCCATTACGCTCTAAACAATACAGATAAGATGCTAGAGCTTGTTACTACAACTACCAACTCAAAGACACCAACACATCGCTATTTTCTTAAACCTGGTCAACGCATGCCAATATGTTGCCAAGAAGTACGCTCCTTTGTCTTGCAGTCTCAACAATTAACTTATTCTCAGGATTGGGATATGGGTTTTGCAGTTAGATTCAACGATAGGTGGGACTTTTGTGATATGATAGAGCTGCCAAAGAAGAACGAGGTAAGTCATTTGTTATTTTCTTCTTTTTTTTTTTTGAATTGTTCCATGTATTAATACTCTTTATCTACAGCGTAGACTATTGACAAAGAAGTTCAAAGATAAAGTAATGGAAGTTCGTGTTACTGGCGCGAATAACAATAAATGCCGAGTGCTGTGGATGACATACACTAAGGCCAATTCAATCATTAATATTGCCTTTGAACCTCCTTTAGGTACGCAAATTGTCCTTATATTCTACCCAGTGACTAAAAATATGGTATAGTAATTCACAATCTAACATCCTTCCCTCTTGAATACGACTTTCCGCTTAATGCTACTAAAAGCGGCCAAGTACCAAAGAATTCTCTCAAGTCATTTTATTTTGACATTGGTACATACCACACGCTCTTAATCTTCTCTTATTCTTACATATTTCTTTAGTTCAACATCCTCATATCAGGTTCAGACTCGATGGGTATGACACATGGTCAAAGGATCTACAAATTGAGACGAACAAGAAAAAGATTAAGATTGAAACAACTATGTTTAAGCCAATGGTAGAAGCTGGGCGTAAAAACCTGTACATGAACGTCTTCAACACCAAGCGCTTGCCAAATAAGAGGTACTGTTGTTACACTTTATATTGTCTTTGTTGGCTTACTTGACATTCAGGGCGAGGAGCTTGTTTGTAAATACCCCATTTTTATTTGTAAATAAGACAGACTTGGTATCCTTTTTATTTTTTGTTCACACCCTACTCTACTCAACTCAGCTCATTCTTTCCTTAACTTTTTAAGATTCTATTCGTACACCAACGCGGCACCAATGGTGGTGTTGTTATGCTTCAACCACATCAGTCACAGCCATTCTCTTGGTTCAAAGTAGGCGCTCGTCAGGTACAGCATCACCTTAACAGGAATTTCCTATTTGTTACTTATCATGTCTACCATCTTTATCTTACTTTCTGACACTCTTTCTCTAGGTTATTGTACGCGCTGGAAGCTCACCTTGGTCTAAACCAATGAACATTACGTTACAAAGCGTCAACAAGCTTAAAATCCAGATTGATGACTTTAACTTGAGTTACTCACTTGTTATGGAAGTGAAGCAACTTGATACCTCTCATAATGTTGTCATATTTTCTACGTACGTATTAACACAACATAAAAAGAAACATAGAAATAATATTATGATATTAGTTGGTTACACTTTACCAATCAGTCAAAGAGAAAGTACATTATACGTTTTGGAGCAAGCGGAGACAACCTTGAGCTTGCACCAAACTCTAATTCTGCTTCTATTGTTTCTTCGGATGTTATGCAACTTGGATTGGAAGCAAACAACGAAGATGAAGAATGGCAATTCACACCATTTTCGGTTGTATCCTCATGATTTTTGTAATTTGTTTTTTCTCCTTTTTTTATTGAAAGTCAGCACGTGTTTATTTATTTCCTTGACAATTAAAGACACAACTGGGCACCAACACATTAACACTGAATAACCTTCGTGGTCCTCAGAAATATGCAATAGACGTCCGTATCGAAGCTACAGACAAGGGTATGAATACATTTGATCGATTTTTCTTGTTTTTCTAAGTGATGTATTTAGGTACTTTTATTTGCTTGTCAGAGAATGAAAACCCTCCGTACATTCTTTACAACAACACTCCGTTCGAAATGCGCCTTAAACTCATTAGTACGTATCTTACTCTAGCTCTAGTTCCATTGACTTGACAAGAAAATAAAGACCCACTTACCCATCTTTTAGATACTCAACCATTCAATGCACCACAACCAACAGATGGAATTGCTAATATCAACTATATTTCTCGTCTCAGTCGGTTGACACGAAGCCGTAAGGTTACCTCAGTTGAAGAAGAGAATAACTTTGAACGAATTGTTTCTGATCGCCTTGGTGAGGAAATTGTGTTAAAGCCTCATAGCGAGCTGAAGTATTATGATACTGAACAACAGAGTATTCCTCATTTTCAATTCTGCCTTGCTTGCTCTCTACCACCATCAACTCTTGGAGATCGAGTACAAAGTGCAGAGTTTCTTCATAGTGTGGATGGAACAGATACTGATATATTCCATACTGCGTTATCTGATCTATCAGACTCTGATACTGCCGATTCTCATAGTGATGATGTATGTAATGAATTTGTTTCTATTCTTTTGATTTATTTTTTCCTTTCTTCTTTGTGGTTTTTGTTTACCCTTTTGTAGATGTTTGAGCCTCGAGGAAGTGTACCTTCGCCTGTATCAACACTAATGCAGAGTGCTCCTGATCAACCAAAGAGGCCAACTCTCTCAACTGCTCAAAAAAGGGAGAGAAAAGCTAAGATTTTATATGGCGCCTTGTTCACACCTGCACATAATGAGTGGAGTGAACCTTTCTCTATTGATACTATAAAAGATTTCTTTGTACTTTTCGAAGACGCAACAATTGATGACGGAAGGTACAGAAAATAGCAACCTCTCAAAGTTTTACTTTCTTTTTTTTTTGTGAATTTGAAAGACTTCAAAGATCAGTTGACCTTGGGTTGCTGCACCTTTTTGCTTTGAGAAGTTATGTGTTTTAATTATTAACTCCATGCTAAGGAAAAAACGTAAAAAGAGCCGAAAAAACCTCCAAAGTGTCACAATGAACAATAGGAATAAATTACATTGCTCAATAAGAACACAAGGAAAATCTAAAACAGTAAAGATTGCAATCCCTGAAAGACAGCAGGTAACCCTACCGACCCCATTCTAGATTCAACTAACCTTCTCTTAGGATGGTACATTAGTCCTAGCGAAAGCTACAACATCCACACGCCTTAGGGTGTTATCTCCACGGCTGGAAGTAGAACTCCTTGATGATGTAATACACATACTTTATACTTTATAATTTGCTAATACTCTGACTTTAGGATGGTAGTGAAGTACTTTATGCTACCGCAATAGGTATTAACGTAGAGTATACGCAGATAGGAGGGTTAGAAAGTTACTTCTATATGGTTCTCCATGATCTAGAACTAGGTACTTAATTACATCTATTTCTCACTTAAACAACTGACTTACTCTTCCAAAGATACTATGTTCCGCAACGCTGAACACCCTGTACTACTTGCAACTGATAAGAGGAAGTTGTTGAATATCCCAGCGAACTTACTTGAAGTTCTTTGTGAGTGGACTTTCCGTGATGATCGTACTTTTATTGATTACGTTGGTGTTCGTGTACTTCCTTTCGTGTTACGTATGGATGGAGAGATTCTAGCTTACGCTCAGAAATTATCTCGTTTCTTGAGTCCAGTTGAAACAGGTACATACCCACGTGATATGTTGATGTCTTGAGTCCTCACCTTCTGTTTAATAGAGAAAGAAAATGATCAGAGTGAGCTTAAAGAGAAGAAGCTAATGAACCAATATGCTGTTAAAGAAGTGAGTTCGGGTTTTTTGTGCATGTTTTGTTTGATAACTATTGTTTTCTCACCTTGTGTTACTCTAGGCTGAGGAATATTTTCCTACTGAACCTATTACCGATAATATGACGTACATTGACAAGTTGGATATTTTCCCTGTTGTTATGACGATGTCTGTTGGCACCAACAACTTGTTCTGGCCTGTCATGTATGTCTCGCCTCATTTATTTAACTGGATTTTTTTAAAACTATAACTAATATCCTTTTTAGATCCGAAGCACACTTGGAGCTACCTAGCTTTCAAAGAAGTAGTTTATTTACAAACGTGGATGAGATATTCAAAAACGTCATTTCGTTTTATATTCAACGTGTCTGGTACGTTATCATAAAACAATCATCAAAATCACGTGATTTTATGGATTATAACAACCCAAAACTTTATTATGGCCTCCATATTGGGGTGGGTTGGCTGTGATCAGCCGCTTTGTTAGGTCTTTTTTTTTTTTGGTTTCTTGGTGTTTAAACGCAGCTTGTTGCTCTTTTACTTTAATGTTAATTAATTATCCGCTTAGGTTTGAATTATACAAGGTCATTGGTAATCTAGATCTACTAGCTAATCCTATTTCTCTTGGAAGAAAGCTTAGCACTGGTTTCAGAGATTTCTTTGTTCTTCCTTATGAAAGGTATTTAAATGCTCAACTTTGTTTGTTGAGCAACAGCCTTGATAATTTTATTTATTCGTTTTTTTAGTCTCATTCTCGATGATACACCTGGCGCTTTTATTGTAGGTGTGCTACAAGGAACAGAGAGTTTACTTGTAAACCTAACGGATGTCAGTCTCACAACGTGAGTTCAATCTTTTGTCTTTGAGCATCTCAGCCCAAGTTCTTATTCGTCCGTTTAGGTTTATGAAGCTCAGTCAGTCTCTTTCTTGGTTCTTGACTGTTATAGCTCTTGATAGTGATTTTAGAAAACTGAAGGAACGCATTAATCGGCAACATCCAACAGGCATACTCAGTGGTCTCTACCAGGTACAATCAAACAAACTCTTCACAACTGAACCACAAACTCAAAAAATAATGTAGGGTTTCATTGAGTTTGGCCGTGGTATCTATGAAGGTGTCAGAGGTGTTGGACTCATGCCATACAGAGGCGCAAAAACAGGATTTTTAGGATTCTCGAAAGGTGTACTATCTGGTATTCTAGGTACCCGTTGAATTGTGCAGAAAGTACATGCATTTTCGGCTAATATTTTTTCTTCGTACAGGATTACCTTGCAAACCGGTTGCTGGCATATTTGATTTTTTTGCAAAGGCATTTGAAGGCCTTTTACAGGCTTTAGGACGTGGTATACTTGTACAGCAGCGATTACATCCTTTGGTAAGTTAGATTTCCTTCGCTCAATTTCGGCGTTTTATTGATTTTATTTTAGGTGAGAAAATTAGACATTCGAGAAAAAGAGCTTGTGGACAAGTGGATGAGCACACATAGATATCAAAATGTTCATACTGATAAAGTTCGAACACTTACTGTTGATGGACGTGTTAAAGATCGTTACTTGGTTCTCACGCTAGAAGGATTTTTTATTTTGAATGTTAGGAAATTGGTACGATTACCTTTAGGTTTTTTAAAAGATTTCTTTTCTTCTATTTTTCTTGGTTGTTTAACTTATTTTTTTCTATCAGAACCTTGATAACTATATGCCCCGTATTATTGCTACTGTTGAAATGGATGAGGTAATTGAATATTGTCTTTGAAGCGAGATTTTTGTAATTTTTTCTCATTTTTTTTTTTCGTTTAGGTTTTCATTCCTTATACACCTGAAACAATCTTTATTGTTAAAACAAGGAGACAGATTTATGGTCTTGATAAGTTCGTTTTTATTGCACCTAATAGAAGGCTTTTTACGGATAAACTCGATGAAACACTTGGCATTCGTGTTGTAGAACAGCGTGAAGGCAAAATGCTTCGAGAAAAAGAGGAATAATCACACAGCAAAAAAAACCAAAATGTGTCCTGTATCACTTCTTGTATTTTAGATAAAACCCGTACTGGACTTTAACTCTCACTGACCATTGTTAAGTACTACATCATTGTTGTATGCACATTGCAAAGTAGCCTCAGCCATAAATCCTTTGGGTCAGAAAGATGAATCTAATGAACATCTTTGAGTTGTTCTTTAATCCTTGGTATTGTTTTAACAAATTCACGTAAAAGTCTGGATACCCTACATTTTTGTTGGAAAGAATCGGGAATCAGGTGCGATAATTTATGTCTGAACATGTGAGACATTTCAGGCGTTTGAACAAACTGGACTGATACAACAAAGACAGACAACCAACTCAAGCAGGTTTATACGATAGCAAGCAGAAATCACCCACACAAAACCACCCTCCTCAAACTTTTCTTTTTTTTATTTCGTGTTTTATTGCATTCGTGATCACGTTTTGTAAATAAACCTCACACATGTTCGCTCTGCGCCAGAGCTATCGGCCAGGGACATTGAGGTATTGGTCTAACTTTCTATTGATTCTGAATGTGGTACAATAAATGCGTCTTTTTGCGCTTTGGGAAGCACTACAATGTTTTATTTAAGATAGTACAGCTTCAGCAATATCACGTGACAGATGTATGTTTTCCAGGCTTATGTTATTACCTGTTTGTACTTCTTTTCTACAAGAAATGACACAATGTTAAAACTGACAGCATGTTCAAAATACAACAAAAAAAGAACTTGTTAGCGAATGATCCTGACATTGGTGCTGTTGTTGGAGGAATTGTTGTTGGTAGAGTAGTCGGTGTATTGTTAGTGCTTCTTTTGTTGGTGGTAGAGTTGGTGATGGTGGATACTCGAACACTATTCTCCAAAATCCAGATCGAAAGCTTCCTCTAATTAGACAAGAATAAGTGTTAACAAATGCACATGAAAGATGTAGAGAGTATCCAGTTTGTAGGTATAACATAAATGTTCTGTTATAAAATACACCATTGGTGCTGGGTTACAATTTTGGTGTTTCTCGTATTTAGCAGACGTGCTATTTCTTTCTTCGCAACTGACAAATATGGAAGTGGTGGAAGTCGATAATAACTGCTTTCTCGCCGCAAGTAAAATGTAGTAGTACACGGATATAGTATGTACTGAACACGTCTTGAACACAAACCTCAACTGTTTAATTTGTTTGTAAACAGAAACCCCAATTTAAAAAGAAAAAAAGCACGTGCAGCATGTTGCAATAATACACCCATACCAACTTTGTTCTTTTAAATTTTATAGGAGTTTGTAATTCAATGGATGTTTGAACTGCCTTTTTCTGCATCGCTATTAGCAAGTGATCTTGGGTTTTGACTTTTGGTGTTCATCAAACGTTTTTGCACAAAGACAATCAAATGTTGTTCCCTATCTAAAACCACAAACTCAATCATTAAATAAAAGTGTATTACTTTTCATACTCTCCTTCCCGTTTTCCATTGACATAATGGCACCGCCCCCGCAATTGACCATTCTGATCCCAGAGTTTATACTCTCCTTCTTTTTTATCATTGATATAGTAAGCCTGCCGCATCAATTGGCCATTATAATGCCACCGTTTGCTCTCTCCTCCTCGTTTACCATTGATAAAGTTACAAAGCCACTCCAATTGCCCGTTGTGATGCCAATGCCTGGACTCTCCTTCTCGTAAACCATTTGCATAACTGCTCTGCTCCTTCACTTGGCCATTATTATACCAACTCTTGTACTCTCCTTCTTGTTTACCATTCACATAATTGCACTGCTCTTCCAAACGACCATTCTTGTACCATCTCTTGTATTCTCCATGTTGCTTACCATGAAGCCAATGCTCAGTCTAATATAAGAATAAACACTGGTTTTTTTGGACAAATGCTAACATACCACTGTGTAGTAGAAAAATGTTTGTTTCCATTTTCCATGTTTTTTCAAGTCACCATCAAACCTTGTCATCATTGCTGCCTGTTTAGAAAGAAGTGGCCAAATTAAATATGCTGATGGGTCTAAATCGATGATATCGAGTTGAATCTCAACTGGAAGTGCTAATAGATGGCAATTATCAGATTCTACAGTAAATCTCTCTTTCCTGGCTGTTAGGTTCATCATTTTACTCTGTAAACTATGCGCTAGTATGTGGCTGTATGTTGTTGAGAAGTGGCGAGCTTGGAATAATCAGCGTACAGTTAAATGATATTCAGAGAACACGTACGTATATTGATGATTGTGCCATTACCACAAGTTAAGATTACGCAACAGTGTCATATGTATTGAAGAAAGGTAATATTCGCTTGTTTATGATTTACTTGGGCGTACTACGATACATTTACCAAATCAATGATGCCTTTTCAACTAACACAACTACACTAGTTTTGATGAATGGGTTTTATTGTTGACGAGTTATCCCAGTTATGTATTTAAACATTACAATGTGCCACTTGGTTACGTCTTCTACGTCTTGCAATACAAGCAAACAAACCAACGAATGATACAACAATAACAATACCAGCAATTGCTGGTAGAACATTGTGTTGAGAACCAACAATCTTTGTTGTTGCGAAAGTACTTTTAACAGTAATCACGTGAGGTATCAGAACCAATAAGCTTATCGTCATAGTATATTTTGATAGGGAAATATACAGGCTTATCAATAGTATATTTGACTGCACAGAACATTAGAAGAAGAACAAGAAAGGTAAAAAGCGTTTGAGATGTGTAACAAGTCGTGTTTTTCGTATTTTTTTCCTTACCTTTGACAGATCCATCTTTTTGGAGCTCAGTTTGCAAAGTAGCTTCAGGTACTCCATTATAATGGGCATTAACAACCTTGTTGCGAACAACAGTGCCACCGTTGGCGCCAACACCAACTAAAGTTATGAGCGAAATGTAAAAGAATCTAGGCAGACGAATTTCTTCGTCAGAACTCTGCGTACCAAGTTTAAATGGGTAGTGTCCAGCGAAGGCATTATTTGCCATTACAGTTAAAGTGTATGAGGATCCACTCTCCTTTGATAGAGTGTGAAAAGGCCTAATCGAAGAAATCCATAACTGAAAAAACTAAAGGACAATGTTTCTTACGCTTGAAGGAAGACCTGTTACACAAAGTGTGATATCATTTCTAGCAGCCTATCTTGTTGTGTTGTATGTCAATTAACGCAATGATCAATACCAATACAGCCTAAGTTCAGCAATACGGATAAAAATTGAGAACAATGGCAATGTTAAGAACTCTATTCAGTCCTTAGTTCACCTTGAAACTTGACCTTTTTTGGTTGGTTTTAGGAACCTTTTGAGAATTCCTTTGAATGGAAGGAAATAGAGTTAACACAATTTCAGTTAGTTAACACGGTATGGCGAATACCATAAACAGTTTATTTCATACTGGCGATTCAAATGCTGAAGTATTGAATTTTTATCACCACACAGAGCCATACGGTGTTTTTAGTAACTTTTCCGCTCATCCGTTTGTATTACGAGGCCAAAAGTGGCCTACAACAGAACATTACTTTCAAGCTCAAAAATTCGCTGGAACGCACCACGAACACGATGTACGACGAGCAGGGACTCCAGGACGCTCAGCTACGATGGGCAAAAGCCGAAAACGTCCTCTCAGACCAGATTGGGAGCAAGTACGTTCTATTTCTATAACTACAACGCGTATTAACGCCAGGCTTTGATAAAACAACAACCCTACAAAATGTCATGTTTAATAACCAACAAATTAGGTAAAAATGTTGATAATGCTACAAGCTTTGATAGCCAAGTTTACGACACATGAAGATGCACGAAAGGTATTAATGAGCACAGGTAATAAAAGACTTGTAGAGCATACCACACGTGACAGTGAATGGGGAGATGGTGGTGATGGGAGTGGTAATAATAAACTAGGTAAGAATGTGCCTGTGATGGTTTTTATATTGACCATATTTGGTTATTAGGTATTTGTTTAATGACACTGCGACAAGCTATAAGAGAGAATAGAGTTGAGAAACTGCGCTCAGATACGACAGTTGCAGATCCCCAGTACTGACTTGTAAGCCAATATTTTACAACAAAGGATTGGCTAACAATTAATGCGACACTACACCAGCAATCAATCTCAACTTGATTTAAGACAATACAAGTATCAGTTACCTTGTTTTGTAACTACACTTTCCCCTCGCAACATGAAAGACAAGAAGAAAAGAGAAGCCAAGCTAAACATATGATTCCGTTGCGTCACGTGTTGCAGAAAGCAGTTAACTAAATAAAGTCAACTTTCTTCTTGGTCATTTCAAATCCCTTTTGTAGTTAACACAATGAATCTCTCTACTAGAATCCCTGGGTTTTTATACGTAATACTACTCGCACACTTAGCGTTGGCTCAGATATTACCACCAGCGTCAATACAACGCAAATACGCTACGAATCCTGATGAATCGACATCTGATCAGTTTAACGGACATGAAATAGACTTTTCTAAATGGACTTACAGAGGTGAGGGCCATGGTACAAAGTTAGGTAATGGTTCAGACTACGTAAGGATAATAAAAGAAGGAGAAGATTCATTCTTGTCAATTGTTGGCACGTGACTTTTATTGAGTTTGTTTGCCCAATTTTTCTTACTTTTCTCCTTTTTTTTTTTGGAGCTCAAATGTTTGAACTCATAGCAAGAATAATTTCTCTAGATAGTGAACATTGTTGTTAGATGACATGAGTCACTTCAATGTTGAGTTATTGTTGCGTTTGAAGCCCATTAGACTGTCATTTTCTAACTTATGTTTTGTTTTTAGGAAACGCAGGAGCTGAGACTGGTTCTGGACTCTCTGGATTATACAAGACTTTTTACGGTTTCTTTGCTGTAAAATGGCGAATTGATGGTATTGATAAAGGTACTGAAACACCCTGGCATCCTTCTATATGGTCCACATTCGTGAACGAAGGAGAAGTTTGGAGAGATATACCAGAATCAGAATATCCAAACGCTCTCGAAACAGACTGGATGGAAAGTTTCCCAACACCTTATTGGTACTCTCACCTACTAACGTGGACACGTGGGAAAGATGTAAGTCAACATAAAACTCTATAAAAATCGTGTAAAGTCACACCATTTTTTGTACCTTTTCTAATGGTATTCATACTAGGGCAAAGTTACTAGTAATCATCATCTCACAAACGACTCTCAAGATTATTATTTCCCTAATTGGTACACAATGGGATTAGAATATGAACCTACATACATTAAATTTTGGTTTTACAATAACTCCACGTGGACAGGATCAACAAAAGTTCCTATCACTGATAGTGGTGATGGTATCGATCCAAAATACGTAGCACCTCAGTATTGGATATTCTCAAATATATTTTATCATCCCACTGCGCCTAAACCTCATAAAGACAGTTGGATGCATATTGATTTCTTTTTAAATTTTCCTTACATTAATACAACAGAAACAAACGTGAAAATTGATCGCTTTCAATAAGTGCCACAACAAAAATACGCAACCACAACAAACCACCACACAGATGAACAATTATTTTACCACTGTTTTTTTGGCATCAATCTAACAGCTAAAATAAACTTGTTTACTTTATTCTAGTTTACATAATTTATGATTCCTAATCCTACTGAGCAGCCTTTTTAGCAATATCCATTGCTTTCATTTGAACCAGCGCGAGTTCGTAATCTTCTTGATACCTTAAAGAAAAAAATGAGAAAAACAGTGTATCAAAACGATGAAAATAAATACAAACCTTGGCGCAGTGGCTAATGGTGAGGTACGTTGCTTAAAAACAATAGAAAATCTCTCGTCTTCACATTTTCCAACGCGATGCAAGCAGGGCTTCATAGTCTTATCCTTTAAGTAAACTACAGAGTCACCCCAAAACAAACTACAATAGCGCCTAAAATAGGTTAACCAACAACAAATTTGGTAAATAAACACGTGTTTTTGTCACTCACCTGTGGCTTACTCCCTTTGCCTTTGCGTAGGCGTGTACGTATTTTTCTATGGCTATCCAACCATCAAGATCTTGGTCAAAAACTTCCAAACCAGGTTTGTCTGTGACAACGACAGTAGTGAGAAGGCCAGAGTCGCTTTTTAAAAAATTAATCGTAATGAAGGACTTTTCTTCAACGTACGTGTGAGCTGCGTGGTTATTATGGAATCTTTCATGAGCATCCTCTTCTTCTGAGAATGAATTGAAGTAGTGGAAGTTATCCATAATAGATGAAGAAATATAGTTTGGAGGGACAAACTTAGAATAGCACTAAAAAAACCGTTAATAAGAAAAGAAAAAAAAAAAACATTTGCTTTGTTTGATTGAAACAATCACGTGCCTTGTTTGCATCTTCGGGGTCCCTGGTTGGTTCTCCTCCTTTAACATTAATCGGATCAAGAACTTTATCAACATTCTCCTTTGGTAATGAAAGCTTGGACACTACTTCGTGTGCAAGACCTCTACAGGTTAGATCTAATTGCTCGTATAGCTTCATTCCAACGATGCCTAAATCCTTTGTTTTTCCGTCCTGTGGAACAAAGTGTAAGCAAGAAAAGTCGCCTTTATGTTTGTTCTTATTACCTTTTGCTTGTATTGGCCTGGAGTTGGTAGAGCCATATTCTCTCCGCATAGACGCATCATGAACTGTTCTTTAAGACCACTCATAACGCTGAAGCCGTGAAATTGATTTGGTGAGAACTTTTTTGTTTTATTGCCTTGTTCAAACTGTTTAGACGCGTAACGTTCTATTGATAGCATGAGTACGTTGATGGACTAAATATACGAATTACCTTTATCCTCCTCAGGAGCCCTTGAGAAGGCTACAAAGGCATCATGGAATTCGGTGTAGGTGTCAGTTATTTGTTCTGGTAGTTCGATTAGCGCATAACCACTTTTAATGAGACTAGACGCTGGATCTTTGAGCAAGGAGGCAATAAAATTGTCTGGAGCGTCTATACACTCCTCTGTACCAGCCCAATCGGGCTGTTCGCCAATAGTGAATTGTTTAGAGCTACCGTTGCTTTTGTCAGTCATTTTTTGATTATTGGGTGACAGAGGGAGAGTGTTAGGCTAACCACCAATTTAGCACTTCAAATACCGTTACTTAACTCCGCCGCTTAATTGAACGACAAAGTTTGTTTTTTGGTTGGCAACTACACAAATGTAAAATTTGGTATATTGTTTTGGCTAGCGCTACTAAGTTCCTCACGTACTCTGAGCAATTTGGAGACTTGGAGACTTTTTAGTTCGCTCGCTACCAAGCACCGCAACGCATCCACAACGATAGTATACGCCGATAGCTAGTATTATCCCTTGTTTAGCGTTATTACAAAGTTTAAATTGCAGACAAACTCATTCTGCTTACGCAAACCTGCCCAATACACAAAAACGCAAAAGAAAAACCGAAACAGAGCAACAATTTTTTGTTACGAAATTGGCCTTGTTTTCTCGCTAGGTTTACGTACGTTGACCGTTTGTGCTTTGGACCATGGTTGACTCTCTAGTTGCGCTGAATTCGCCTGTAATCGTCAAATTACACCAGTTGGAACTTAAGAACATGGCGGTCACTCTTTTAGCGCTTTTCTTTTTGAGTTGAAAAAATCAAATTAAGAAAGGCCTGTACTAATGCTACCGCTGGACTGTTTTTTAAAATTTTTATTTGGTGAGCATTTACGTTATCCGAAGTATTTTCTCTCATCAATTCAAATTATTGGGCACCAACTACCGTTACAACACCTTAGAAAGTTTTTGAATTGCGTTTGAGTTGTGTGTTAGTCCAATGGCAAACTTTCGAACGAATTACCGCCGTTATTTGGAGGCAACTGCCCCATTCTACCCCCTTGATACTTTCCTTGCGTATGACGCTCTTAATGAGCTCATCAAGCACCCTGGTACAGGTATGCCTTAATTTAACCTTGACAGGTGCCGAAAAAGCACCTCGCCCTTTTTGTGTGCGCTAAGAATAGTGTAGCTGGAGACGCTGGCATAGAGACCACGTTTATTGCTGAAGTAGAGCGTGTCAATCAATTTTACGAGATGGAAGAAAAAATCCACGAGGAAAACTTCTCGGCGATTGAGAGCATGATAAAAGGTAGGCCGGGTTGGTTTTGTTTTTAATTTGTGAACGATTTTTTTGAAGAGTTTCTCAACTTTTTTTTTTTGAAGAATTTCTTGACGATCCTTACCTTTTTTAGCCAAGAGTCTTCCCATTGAGGAACGTGTTGCCAAGTATGAGATCTTCGAGAAGGCAGTTACAAACCTTCTCAAGTTCGTTGCTCTCAACCGTACTGGGTTTTCAAAACTTCTCCGAAAGAAGAGATTAAACCCAGCTCTTTCAACAAAGCTCGAACCTATTCTCCTTCGCCAGTACTTTCTTACTTCTACTGTTGCGGACAAACTTCTCCTCGCCGCACAGAAAGAGCTTAAGCTCCTTGCTAGAAGAGCCGACCAGGCAAATTACCAAGAAGGAGATGTACGTGTTAGTTTATCTTTTCCACATTTTTCTTCAAAGTATTTACTTTATTTTCTTGTAGATTCCTTTGGACTTGATTACTGAGGAAGATGATACTCTCTTACCAAGGAGAAATACACCTGAGTCATGTAGTGGTGTAGATGCCCGTCCATCAACATGGGCATTTATCTTGGGAACACTAGTCCAACAACTCGCTGATAATGCGAATAAATTATTTGTTCCGTTGGTACTTCTGCAATTAACAAGTATCGAAGCTATGGCTATTCTTAGCGGTTTTCTAACAGGCGCACAAGCATTTGGTACGTATCCCATTAAAAGGGAACAAGGAAGGGTAGCGCTTAAAGTAGAAGGGGTTAAGGAACCCACAAGCTTTTTTTGTCTTTTGTTCTTTTTTGAAAATTTTTTTTTCTGCCATGTGTCATGACTTAACCTTGTCTCTTATAAAAGTTACTGTACATGTTCCAATGACTTTATTTAAATAACTATCGTTTACATTGAAACCTCGCTTATAATCTATGTGTTAACTGTGTTGAAGGTGCCCTCATGGGTGGAACAATATGTGAAAAGTTCAACCCGAGATCCGTTTTGGTTAACTTGGTTTACATCCGTACAGTGTTTGCCCTTATTGTTGCAAGTGCGTATACTGCGTACTCGATGCATTTGATATCAGGTGCCATCGCTCTTGCAATTATTGGCGTTGTTAGCTCAGTACGTATCTGTTCTTGGTTTGTTTATTCACTGAATATATTTTTCTCACGTGTTCTTTTAGGTTGACTGGTGTATGCGTGGTGTTGTTGATACAACTAGAAACATACTTCCAATGGCGTTTTCACAGATGCAAGTCGAAGCACTTGAAAAGCTGAACACTCAGTTCTTTTTGGTCTTTGAGCTTGGCGCTCTTGCTGGTCCTGCTATTCAGGGTATCTTCTTAGCTGCTGGATTAAACCTTGCTGCAACAGGTACTTGACATCCGTCTTTTTGATTTGTTTTTCTTTAATTGTTTGTTCTAGGCTGGATTCCATTTGCTGGCTTTGTTGTTAACTGTATCGTTGATCTATGGATACCTAAGCTTGATGCGACAATGTTTAAATCTCCTAAACATCAAGGAAGACCTGGACTATGCTCAAAGGTTGGTCAATTCTTTGGGCGTTTTGGTACTTCTCTTGGATTGATTTGGAAGTTAAACATTTTCAATTTCACTATTATGATCCTCTTGTTCCAAGTATATCGTATTCGTTCTATCATCCCGCAAATTATCGCTGTTGATTTATTTAAGAATGAAAGTTATTCAGCATGGTTATTCTGCATGTACGTCTCTACAACCTTCCATGAACTGCTTCTTTGGCTTATTCGTTTTGTAGGTATGCAGGTGGAAACGTTGTTGGTAGTTTTCTTTACGGATGGTCTAGGAAAGCATTATCTCTTCAAATGCAGGTCCGTTTTGTTAAGCAAAAGTTTTTATTGGTTCATTGTTGGTGTTCTTCTATTAACATAAGAACATAGGTTATGCTGAGCGTTGGTGGTTGTGCTATTCTTGGCTTAAGTTGGCTTGATTTTTACCATAATGGAACGGTTCTATTCGTTACTTGTATGGTTGGCGCTGGACTCTTTGCTATTGTCAATATGACAGGTCGTACTGCTCTACAAACGCAACTCCAACTAGCCCTCAAAGGTACACATCAAGCGAACCTTTTAAGTTACCCTTACTCATCTTTCTAGGTTCTGGACACGCTGCCAACATAATGGGCATGAACCGCTTTTTTGTCACAGTATATGCTATGCTTGTCCGCTTCCTTATTGGTTTCTTCTTCTTGGATGCATCTGATCGCTCTTTCATGTATCTATCTGGATTTGTTTTGCTCAGTGGTGTACTCTTGTTAGCATGCACTGGTGTAATGTGGTTTAATAGTGCTAAACACAGCAAAGGTGTATTAGTTGTCTTTGAAGGTACTTTTCTTGTTAAGATAGACTGTATTTAACTGTTTTATAGGTCTTGATGGTGCTGGTAAATCTACTCAAGTACGAAGGTTAAAGGAGAGTCTCCAACGCCAAAGATTTGTGGTACGTATTTTCTTCAAATTTTCGGCTTTTTTTCTTTTCTTTGTTTCTTTAACTGTTATTTAGTTATTCCCAACGGCATGGTCACGCGAATGCGTACACTATGAGTATATTAAATTCTTAAAGAGAGAAAAAGTAATGAGAAGTGCATTATTGACAATTGTTCAATCACTTGAACTCAAATTCTTGATATACGCTCATATTGCCCCTGCTGTTCGAGCAAATAGAATTGTTATATCTGATCGCTACTATTTCACTGGTGTAGCACGTGGTGTTGCACGTGGATTTAGACGTGATTGGTTAACAAACCTATTCGATATTTCTTTGCAACCTGACCTTGTACGGATACTTTTTTAGTACAAGTTCAACTTGTTCAGTTTTATTTCTACCGCTTGTTCTCTAACTTCATTATAGGTTTGCTACGTTAGAGCACCACCAAGTCTTGCTACCGATCGTGTATTGGACCGTTCTAAGCAGGGTGAACCATCACTTTCTGATGATGTTATGACCCATAAAGTTGCTGTCAATGATACTTTTGTATCTGTGTATGAAGCTGGCTTAGATGTCGGTAACCCTGTCTTAAGTGTTCGCGAAAACTTTGTTTCCTTCCAGACTAAAGTATCTTCTCTCTATGATCACTTCTCAGACTCAAGCACTGGCGCACCATGGCTTGTTGTGGACGCCTCAGACACTCGTGATTCAATTCATCAACAAATTTCCGATAGAGTAACTGAACTATTACGCGATACTCCATGCACACTCGCTAAGTACACTTCAACAGTATTCGACAATGTACGCGGTTTTTTAGACTCGAAGAGCGTTTTTCTACTTTAGATTCACTTTTTTTCTGATTCGTTGTTTAGGATCCTGTTGAAGATTCTACAAAGCTTCACAATCTTTGTTGTGGAAGAGATGGATTCCATTGGTTTTACAGAAAGAGTATGGCTCCAATGCGTGTTCGTGTTGGTCAAATGTTCCCAGATAGAGATATACCAAAGGTAATCTATAGCTAACTATGTATTGTAGTCTCTAATCAGTTTTTTTAAGGTTTACTTGCATGGTAACCCTCATCTTAATAACTACGCTATGATCAATGAAAAGGGTAGTTGTATGATCGACTTTGATCGTTCGTGTAATGGACCGTATGTATGGGATATTATCAGATTTTTGGGTTCTGTTTTGATTAAGAAACAAGACGCCGAAATCGATTTTACTCTATCACCTGGTTACCTAAGAGCTTTCAGAAGGTGCGTAGAGGCTTTTTTCAACAAAAAACCCGCGACTTACGCGTAGTGACGGTTTTTCTTCTACGCGAGTTGTTTAATATACTAACGCACTCTAAAGGGGATACAAATGGGGTGTTAGGAATCCTAATCAACCTTTCCAACCAATGAAGCTCACAGACGCTTTCAGCCGTCCAGCAGTACCTGGACGCTTCTTTGAGAAACGTAGAAAGATTATGCAAGCTAATCCTATCGATCCGAAAGATTCTAGAATTCGTGGCTTAATCAATTCATATGCTAAGGCACTTGAACAAGATGACTTTTTATCGAAGCACGAAATCTTGGAAGCAGGTCAAACTCATAACTGGAACGGACGTGAACGTAACCTTATACTACTAAAGCCAACTGATCCAACCGTTAAAAAACCAAGTAGTGGGTTCGTTCTATTGGATATAAAGCCATGTATTCATGTACGTCAGAATAGCAGCAAGCTTGATAACTACAGAGTAGTTCAGCCTTTTTTTGTTATTTTTTTTCAAGGCTCATTTCTTACCGTTTTGTCTTTAGGATAAGTACTCTGGTGCATACACAAATCCTTTCCCTAATAGCCAAGCTCTTCGTATGCAAATTGCATCAAAGCTTTATGCTCCAAACTTTTATATTGCTCAAACTGGTTTCCAGCATGATGGCGTTGAATACTTTGGAAGAAGAGTACGTGAAGTCTTTTTTTTTTTTCAGCTTCTTGGCGAAACTTTTTGGTTTTTTATCCTCTTCTTGTCAATGCTAATGATTGCTCTCTTAGGTGCCAGAGGTTAATTTAAAGCTGAAGCTTGATTTGAATGAACTTGAGTACAAGGATATGATGTTTTCCATTGGAACACAACTGGGTGTTGCACATGCAAAGACAATGCAATGCGCAGTTGATCAGCTTTTAACACGTTTTGAAAATAATTTTGATAAGATGGTTAAAATAGTACATCAATGTGCTGAAGAGCTTTCAGGAGCACATCAAAGATATATTGAGAAGATAAGAAACGGTGCTCGTAGTAACGACAGTGTTTAAACTTCAAAAAACTTTCAGTTTCAAACTGGAAAATGGAAATGAAAAAAAAAAACCCAACAACAATCTTTTTCATTTATCATGTAAATAATTAAGTGTAGTCACAATAAAGTGTTTATTTTTAATACTTGTTTTCGTTTTTATTGAGTAAGATTCGTTCTCGTACAAGACTAATGGAACAAAAATGACTTCAATCTTCGGTACTAAGAACAAAAAAAATACAAGACCGTTTTATCAGATGCAGTATGATTTGGTGTAAGCCTCTTCATCAGTGAAGGTGTCGTGGTCAAATAGAAAGTTTCAAAATAATTTCCTCATTACGTAATTTATTCAAAATGAGGCAAAAAAACGAAGTCGAGCTCCTACAAAACCGGAAGACCGATATTATTTACCACCACTCAACCTTAGTCGACAACATCGATGGCCAAGTATTACGAAAACTGAATGAGTGATAGACACTATAAATCGGAATAGTAATTTAAAAAAATCAAAAAAATAAAGATGTTTATTACATTTGTTCTATAACTACACTATTGGGCATGACGTCGCCCATTATATCAGTTCTATGTTCCTAAGTAGTAGATTGTTTATTTGGTTGTGCGAGCTCTTCAACTGCTATTTGTAGACCACAGGTGGCTAGTTTCTTTTTATCGTGAATTCTTGTTTTAATTATTCTTAGTGTTCGGCATCAACAGGACGTTTAAAATTATTTCTTAACACGTGCCAACTTTGTTTTTCCTTGCTTTTCGTTGTACACTGCGCCAAGGATAGTTTACCCAACTCGAGCGTTGGGACGGAACACATTTCTCTAACAACCTCGAAGTTAAATTGCTGGCACTCCATTTGTTGCAACATAGCTATGGATCTGTTTGGACTACAACCCAGGCTAATTAGACCGATTTGAAAAGTAACTTATTTGAAGACTACAGAGTATCTAGCAGGCAGGTAAGAGAAGAAACGTATTCTAATGCTTTGTGGTAAAGCGTTAAGTAGACTTTCCTAAAACAGTGTATTAGGTTTTTGCTCATCTTACTTAACTGGCTAAGCAATTAATGTAAAAATATTGAAGAGGTCGTTAGTGTAAACGGTGTTAGGCTTAGCATTATTTTGAAAGCTTTTCTTCTCAATATGGTTTCTACAAACGTTTCTGGTAAAATCTTGTTTTTTTCTGAACTTGTTTTATGTCTTTTCTACTAACGTACATGTTGGTGTCGTTGTAGCTCGCTAGTTTTCTACACCTGTTTCAGCGTAGCTACCAAGGTTTTAATAGGATAATGTGACGAAAATGCAGCTATATAAAACATCTACTCCTGCCCAAAACGAATTGAAGAAAAACCAGAAAGCAAAAAAACGCTGCCATCTACTTTTACGTGCATTAAACTTCGTACTTACATACAATATACTGTTCTAAACTGTCAAGGAGATTCGCGCAGCTACTTAAACCTGCATAGCACATGCACTGATTCGCCCTTGCGTTGTCCTATTACATAATGCTATTTAATTGTAGAGCGTAGGTATTCCAAATGGTTTTGTATCTCTACAATTCTTTATTCCACATACAGCTTGTTAAATAATTGTACAAAAGACTTATCAGGTTGCTGCCAAGATATATCCAAAACCTGTCGATACAACACAGTTGCCCGTTTCACTGTAAGGCAGTCAGCTCGAAGTAGTTGAGACAAAATTACATATCCCAATTCACTTCTTGTTGCTTGGTTAACATCAATGCGCACATAGGATTTCTTGTCTGAAGATGGTGCAAACTACAGGGCAGTCATTATTGTTGCGTTTCTATTCCTTCAAATTATGTACATTTTCGTTAACTTTCTCTACAGCTTCCTTATAAGCTTGTTTAATCTTAGGTATATAGTCCTTGAACTGTTCGAAGGTAGCATAATCCCCTGAACCAACGTAAGTTGTAACTCCTCAAAGCACGCACCTACTCGCTTGAACTGCAAGTCTTCTACTTTCAGAGGCAACCCGTAATATTCAAACGCTTCCAAAATACTCACTACATCTTCAGCTACCAATGTATCTAATGTAACAGAACTAGTATTGTAGAACATTGCAATGTACTTGAACTCATCTTTGAACCTTAAAATGTAAGGTGATATATATCCAAACCATATCCAAACACTATGCTAATAAATTATACCTCGAGAGCTCGTATTTATTGTTTTGATTGTGTTTGGCTTGATTGCTGACTGTTTTGTTAACTAGACTAACCAAAACTGAATCTGGGTGCTTAAGTAAGCTACTACGAGTAATCTCATACTCTACGGGTGAATGCCCAGGGAAAAAAAACGTAAATGATGCTGTTTCTGTCATGATATCTCTCAGAGACTTGGAATAGTAATTAAGCTATCATATTAAGTTAGGCATAAATGATTGTTGTACCTCGGCATTTAAAAACAAGAAGACCTAGACAAGCCCTAAATATACGCGCTGAGCTAGAACGAACAATATTTAATAGACGATAGACATTGGTGTACAATTTTTTTATTTTACATTTTACTGCTACATTCGTAGATAAAAATACGATATTTTCACTGAGGTTTGTTTTGTCATGTCTTGCTTGTTATCACAAAGTTCTCACTTGATTCCATTTTCCACAAATCATCAAAATCGTGCTTTCTCTTGTTCCACATTACACGCCAACCTAGTACTACTGCTCGGGGATACTTTTCTTCATCATTTACTACTGGTGTTGTAATATTCATACTACCAACACGATCCCTAAAATCACTGAAAGTTTCTTCATCAACTTGATCAAGAATTGCTCCATATCTGAGATTGTATTGACGTTAATATGGAGTAAAAGCAAATTGGAAAACAAAGCAACATAACAAGCAACAATCGCAAAACCCAAACCAATTTTTCTCTTTGACAAACTTGGTACGTACTTGACAGCATTCCAAAAGAATGGTACACGTGGTACTTTTTTAAGTTCATATTTTATCACCTTCCATACACGTGATGGTGTAAGAACAGATAAATGAGGTACGATCTGATGATGCCAAGTTGTTGGTTCATGTTGCATCCGTCTTGAGTCTGTTGAAGGAAGGGAAAAAGACCATTGTAGTAGCCGCTCTTTTGTACTTATTGATACTTGCTTATTCTCAATATCTATAAGAGATAACATACGTAATAAATGAGGCCATAGTGTTAAGCTTCTCTGCATGGTAAGTACATCACAAAATTTCTTAGGTAATGTTGCAGCTGTACAATTAAAAATATCTGTCAAGTCTTTCATACTCATTTTCGCCCAGTATGGCGCCATGAGCGCAGCTGATGAAGTAGGTACTTCCCAGTAATAGTAAGTTGTCGTGATGAAGTCATATAGATATGCTTTAGCAACAGCAAATGACGCTTTATCACATGTTTCATTTAATATTTTAAAAGCCTTGTTATTTAACCTTAAAGGTTCATTTGGAAGCTTCCTAATTATACATGCTCGTTCCCCAATGAACTCTAGACAATCGTGAGTACAAAGAATAGTGATGTTACTGGTGAGGGCTATGTGATATAAAGGCATTACATACTTCCGTAGTAGGCATAGTTCATCGCTGGGCTTGAAAAGCCATTTGCAAATCCGAAGCCATGTTTGATAATCAATGCCGCATCAACAGCCTCTCCTTCAACTTGAAGAACTTTAGCAATTGGCTGTACAACAGAAGCATGCATTGCCAATAAACCACAACATTTTAATGCCTCTTGTACCTAATAGAAAATAAGGTTAGTAACAACATAAAAAATTAATGACATCGATTGTAACACGAGATGTTTACTAGAATAATGTCACGTTCAAAAAGCATCAGGCACGTTACAAGCTTGGCACATAGTGATATCTGAAAATGTTTGCTGAAGTTTTTGAATACTAGCTAGATTATAAACGTTTCTAACGTTAGTGTCGCTCATGTAGAACAGCTCTAGTGCTTTGCTGAACTGTTGGGTTTTTTTTTCACTCTTTTTGCTCAAAAATAACGTACAAGTTGCACAGGTATAATACCAGTTAAGAAGGCATCGTAGAACGATGAATCCAAATTAGTATAATTATTTAGAAGCCAATTAAAGCCCTCAACATGTTCTGATACCGTAAGACAAGTCACCTTTGATTTCTTGTTCTCTATCTGCTCTAATTGCGTTGATAGAACGCTGCTTAAGATTGCAAACCGTCTGGGTACTTTAAATACCTTTTCAGAACCTTTAGGTCCCGCTTTAGCGTACAGCATACTCAATAGAGACACTATGAAGCGGGGAAACCTATGTTCTGTTTTTGGCAACAAAGCTGAAAAAAAAAGAAAATGACGAAAGTCAATGTGCGTAAACGACAATCTCAGAATCTCAGTCACTGTAGGCGCAAAAAGCGATCCACTCTCGCACAAGGATTCCTTTAACTTGCCCAAGAACGGTCCTTTTGAACCTCAGAAAGTGCAACAAGTCGAGTTTACCAAGCTTGACAACGTAAATCAAGATGAGCTATGCTATCTTAGCGCTGTTGGGTTTTGTGTGCCTTTTAGTAAGCACGTCGAGTGCTGGATCATGTCATGGCGATTTTTGTAAAGGCGAGATAGACATGGAAAGTTTTTATAGCAAACTGACGTTTTATGGTGATATCCAACTAAATGGTATCAGCAATCACGTGGTATTCAAATTTAACATATTTTAGGCCACATTGACCTAAAATATGTTCCAGAAGGCGCTGCATCATGTAAATCAGGGTTGAGAGCGTCCATACACTCGCTAGACGCTGAGTTCGACTTGTTGACGACAAAGCCAGGTTCAAACAGCAAAATACTTGACCTAGGCTCTGGTATGGGCTTCGTATCACGTTATGTGGCCACAAAGTTTAATGCACACGTGGAAGCCGTTAACGTCGTGCCGTTACAAATAGCGTAGCGATGGCTAAAGCATGGGGAGTGGATCACTTGGTTAATGTACGTGTTGTAGTTGCTGGTAGCCCCTTACTTCTTCAGGTAATGGAAGGAAATATCTCAAAGCCCTTGCCGTTTGAGGACGAATCTTTCGATGTTGTCATAGCCAATGCTGTATTCTGTACTCTTACAATAGCGGAGAGACATTCAGTGCTGCAAGAAATCAACAGAGTGCTGAAGCCTAAAGGTTGATTGACAAGAGTATATCCACATTGCCTAATGCATACAAAGGTCAGCTCCTAATGACAGACTTTCACCCTGGGTCTGAAGATAAGAAAGAAGCGTACTTGGAATTTGAAGAGCAATGGGGAGGAAAGGATCCTTACACACCTGAAGAACAGCGAGCAGTGATTGTGGATGCAGGCGAGTTGGCAAGCTTTTAGTTGAATAATGTTTACAGTTTTTTAGGGTTTAATCAAGTCGAACACGTGATACATAAACCAGAAAACATATTCCCAGTTGATGTAGAACCTAATCGGTTTATTTTGGAGGTTAACATTTTGGTTGTTACTACGACTCTAATAGACTCTTAGGAAGTTTTGTTACCCGAAGAAGTAGATTACTTAGTTGATTTAGAAAGAGCACAAACCATTGTTATTAAAGAAGGTATTGGTAAACATAACAGTTAAATTTACTGATGTAAATAGGAACTATGTTATGGCTGTTCTGGATAGCCACGAAGGCATAACACTTTAACGCAGCCGCTACTTTTGTTCCGAAGTGGTCTTGACGTCAACTTTTCGTACACGTTGTTCGCTATGAGCTACCGTAATAATTCTTGTTATTTTACAAATTCGTATTGATACTGTTCACCAGATCTATTACACGCACAAAAAAATGTGCACAGCGTTTTAAGTCCAAATAGCAAACCGGAAAAATAAGGAGAATTATTTCAATCTTTTTCTGGTTTTAGGCCGCATCACGTGAAAGCGAAAACAACAAAAAATAATGGATAAACCGATTTTAACTAGATTCTCTCTAAAAGATAAAGTTTGCCTTGTAACCGGTACGATACGAGAAACACAACACTTTTAAGGCTAATGGCAGTGTTACAGGTGGAGGTAATACGATTCATTCTGAAGCTACTCTAAACGGTTATTAAATCGCTGTAGGTCAAGGTATTGGGCGTGGATACTGTCATGCGCTAGGAGAAGCAGGCGCTAGTGTAGCGGTAGTTGATATTGTACTATCACGTGCCGAAACCGTAGTGAAAGAGCTACAAGACAAGAAAATAGATGCCTTGGGTACACAACCTTCTTTTTCTTCTTTTTTCTTTGTTTTAATCGATTATTAGCTATCAAAGCGGATGTCACCAACAAAGGTAGCGCGTGACAGCGGTTTTTTTTCTTTCCCTACCTACGTGTTAACAAAAATTTTCAAGAAAACGTAAACGACATGATTGCGAAAATCATTGCTTGGAAAGGTGCATTACATATTGCTGTACGTATTTTGTCACGTGTTGAAAACTGGATCCACACTTACATTCTTAGGTCAACAATGCTGGTATTGTTTTTAATGAAAGTGCCGAGACTATGACAGAAGATCATTGGGACTCGTAAGTTTACCATTTCAAGTTTTTTACCTTTGCCTTTTTTTCTTTCTTTTTTACTGAAAGACATTAGGGTTATCAATGTTAACTTGAAAGGTAGTGGTTAATTTAGTACCAAACTGATAAACCCCAGGTGTCTTTTTATGCTCTCAAGCAGAAGCTAAGGCTATGTTTGCTAACAAATACGGAAAGATCATTAACAGTACGCACTTGATTCAAAAAGAACGACTCCAAACGCTTTTTTTTAATTACTCTAGCTGCTTCAATGTCTGGTAGTATCGTTAATCATCCTCAACCTCAGGCACGTGTCAACAACTTATTTTTGAAGAAACAAGAAACCAATCACGTGACTAATGGCTATTATTTCTAGTGTTCGTACAACGCCAGTAAAGCTGGTGTAGTACACTTAACAAAGAGCATGGCAGCGGAGTGGGCACCGAAAGGCATTCGTGTCAACAGTATTAGGTTAGTTATCTGTCCAAACAAAATGATTGGGGTTTTTTAAGTACTTCTTGTTGAAGCTAATAACTATAGCCCTGGATACATCAACACTGAGCTTAATCAAAAACCGCATCTTGAAGAAATAAAATCAAAATGGCTTGAAGATACACCAGCTGGTGTAATGGGAGAGGTTTCTGATTTACAAGGCGCAGTGGTTTTCTTGGCTTCACCAGCTAGCGGTACGTCGACTTTCAACTCTTGTACTGAACCCTAACGTTTCTTAGACTTCATGACTGGTCATGACATGATAATCGATGGAGGTTTTACACTATGGTAATAAACTAGCCCATTACTAACACAAGTGTACAATGGCTAAGCGTCTCAGATTAAAATCAAGACAATAAACATACAATACAAATTCTTGTCTGTTTTTTTTTGGTTATGAAATCATTCCCCAATACGTAAAACAAAGCGGCAAACATTGTGGATGTTGAAAGTATGAGAAAAAGAACCATAAAGAGGGTCTCTTTCGCCTACGCTATGTAAAGGAAGGCCAAACCGTAGTCACTTATGATGTGTAATTCCTTTTTTTTCTTTAATTTTTTTCTCATCAAAAATAGTTTACAAATAATAGTGTTTACTGGAACACATCTAAAGTTGTCTCCTGGCTACTAGTTCACAATGACGACCTACATAACAATATATCAAAACACAAACACTACAAGCAACAACAAAACAAAACAATACCTGTAAAGCCAAAGAACTCTGGGACACTTGGATTATTAGCCCAGTGATGGCAAAAGCAAACGCCAAACAAAAAGATACCTACGAAAAAAAAAGGAAATAAACAATTGAATTCTTAGTAAACGTGGCCACGTGATGCGACATTGCCAAAACGGGCGAAAAAAAATTAATCCTTACCGTTACCGTTACAATTATTTGCCAGTCCAGATGAAGGACATTGGCCTGGTTCATCAGCTATACAACATTAGAATATTATCAGTTGCCTAGTACTTATTTACCTTTTTGGAAACACACTGTACAACTTGGTGGCGCAGGTGCTACTGGTGGTTGCGTTGTAGGTGCTAGAGTAGTTGGAGCTAGGGTTGTTGGAGGCTGAGTTGTTGGTGCCGCCGTTGTTGGTGGTGTTGTGGTTGGTGGTAAGGTCGTTGGTGGCGCTGTTGTTGGTGGTGTTGTGGTTGGTGGTAAGGTCGTTGGTGGAGCCGTGGTTGGTGGCAGTGTTGTTGGTGGCAGCGTGGTTGGAGGTAGCGTGGTAGGTGGTAATGTTGTAGGTGGCAAAGTTGTTGGTGGTAGCGTAGTTGGTGGTAGTGTTGTTGGTGGTACAGTGGTAGGTGGCAAGGTGGTTGGTGGCGCTGTAGTAGGTGGCATCGTTGTTGGTGGCAATGTTGTAGGGGGTGCTGTTGTCGGTGGTAAGGTAGTTGGTGGTAACGTGGTTGGAGGTAGCGTGGTTGGTGGTAATGTTGTTGGGGCGGCCGTTGTAGGTGGTACTGTACTTGGCGGTTCTGTGGTAGGCGGCAGTGTAGGAGGTAAGGTTGTTGGAGGCAAAGTTGTAGGAGGCAAGGTTGTAGGTGGTAGTGTGGTTGGAGGTAATGTAGTAGGTGGTACTGTGGTTGGAGGTAGTGTTGTTGGAGCGTCAGTTGTCGGAGGTAAGGTAGTAGGTGGTAGTGTGGTTGGAGGTAATGTAGTAGGTGGTACTGTTGTAGGAGGTAAGGTGGTTGGTGGTAGTGTTGTTGGGGCGTCAGTTGTCGGAGGCAAAGTTGTAGGAGGTAGTGTGGTAGGAGGTAAAGTAGTAGGCGGCGCAGTTGGAGCCAATGTGGTAGGTGGCGCCGTTGTTGGAGGTGTAGTTGTTGGTGCCTCTGTTGTAGGTGGTGCTGCTGTTGGTGAATCAGTTGTAGGAGTTACAGTGGTTGGAGCCTCTGTAGTTGGAACCTGAGTAGGTGGTGGAGCAGCAATGCCATCAAGCACTGCCTCAATTACATTTAGTGAATCTTGTAGGTCTCCATTGTTTCCTGCATAGAAGATTTTGATTAGCTCAGCCTCTCTGTTGTAACCCATTAACGGTAAACTAGCTGGAAGCGATATACGAATGGTATTAGAGGCATCAGAAGGGTCTAATACTTGTCAGCGATATCTTCATTATAAAACCTGTATTGCAAGTGCGTACCAGTACAAGAGTACTTGATAATCGTAATATCTCCGTCCATAATTGACATATCTCCAAATACGGCTAGTAAAAGAAGATTATTGATAAATCTATTTTCGGTACTTGTACATACTGTTTACGAGCTCCATACGTATTTCATCCACTGTTAATGGTGGATCGCTACATTCTGAGAGCTTAAGAGTTACGCTAAAAATAAACATAAGTATTAATATACAGCACATTGTACAGTATGTAAGTATATACCTTGGTGCTGTAAGTATTGATTCTTCATACAGGTCAGCACGGAATATACCTGAACCAGATCTAAATGACCTGAAAATACTTGATACCCTGCGTCTGATTATCAGACGCCTCCAACTAAAACTAAATTTGACACCAAATCCAACATTTTGGTCATTAGCACCTGAGAAGTAAGGTAAGCATTTCTTTTTGCCAAAAAAATTTCGCAGCGTTGAAGCAGAACAACAATGTTGTGTTACGATGTGTAAGGCGTACCTAGTCCCTGTTGGACTTGTCCTCTAATTGGCATACGGAATATGTAGTATTCTACAAGGTTAGGATCTCCAATACGGAACAACCGACCTGAATAGCGGTTAATATAGAAAAGGTTTTTTTTTTTTTCTAAAAATGAGTCACCTGTTGCAAAGCGCCAGCAAGCCCAACAGTCAGTTAATTCTCCACAGTTATTCCCTTTTGTAGTTTCTAGCTTAGAGAATGGTAGAGTACACTTCTTTGATAGTATAAAAGTCAGTTGTAGCTGATAGACACGTGTCGTTGTTGGATCAAAGCGATCTCTTGCTCTACAGCGTTTGTGAGCACTTTGCAACTTTTTGTACTTTGTTTTCAATTCGACTAAAAACCGCTAGGGTCGTATTTGAAGCGTTGCGAAGCACAGATAGAAATGTACGTTTATGGAACCAAAAACCGTACCTAACAACCTTGGCAGTAATTGTTGCTTGTTGTATCCGTAAGGTACTTACACGCTTAGTGTACGAGTAGAAAACGTTGGTACCCACTAAATCTTCGGGTGCTACAGAGCAATTATAAGGTATTTTGTGAGTAACCAACGCACCATCAGCGCCCAAGGTGCGTTTTTCGCGAAAGTAAAAAGTTCCAGCTCCAGGCATCTTTAAAGCCATTCTCTGGCAACGTTTACAGCGGCACGTCTTGTTTACCCTTCTATTTTGTATGATTGGATTACCAACCCGCAATTGAAATGGTTCTTCTCCATCTTGTACTGAAGGGAATTCAATTGGGTAATTACAATACTCTGGAGGCGTGTAGGAAGTAAACAGGTTAAAGAAAATCGCCTGTGTTGCTGGTACAATCAAACAGAGTACCAACAGGCAAAATCTCATAACTTGGCTATTAATGCTGGTTTAAAGCTGTTTTGGACTAATCTCAAACAACGCCAAAAAACAAAAAAGTCAACGGTGCTAAAAACACACAATTTATTGAAATGAGGTGAAAACTAGTACAATTAGTTTATGAGAACTTAAAGCTTTTGACAAGCTTGAGTCACCTTATCAGGACAACCAGACTTTGGTGCGATGACAACTAAATAGCAAAAAAGTAAATAAAATTGGTTCACAAAAAAAAACGGAGAACATTTAAAAAAAACCGTACAGCAGTAGTTTACGGCGCCACCTTGGCCCAAGGAGATAGGCCACTGTCTACTAATATCGAGGAGACCCTCCGTTCTTCCCATACGTCTTTCTAAATAACATGTGAGCACTCATTTTAAAACTAAAATAAAACAATGCGCACCTCTTCCCTTTTGATGCTCGTAGACCTCAAGCCATTTGTAGTCATCTTTTTGAAGACCAAATTTCTCTGTAAGCATGTAGCACAAAGAATCAACGTTGGTGTCGGTAGTTACGGCGATGGTTTTGTAAGAGCGGTTACGAAGGTAAATTTTGAGGTTTGTCTAGAAGGTGTCAGTTAGGGCCTGTAGTATCAGAAAAAGATCACTAAAAGCGCGTAATATGGTAATAAACCTACTTTTGGCAAGTTAGTCGCTGGTTTAAACGAGACATTAGCGTTGGAGGCAGTTGGCTCTTCATCTTCAGAGTCGCTGGAGTCAGATTCTAATTCCCCACGAGTGTCATACGCATCTATGTTTGGTTAGACAATATAAAACGTGATATAGTACCTTGAAGTTGATCCTGAAGCCATTTGATGGCCAAATCAAACGCTGAGACACCCTTTTTATTAGGTATGAAAGGATCAGCGTTATGATGCTTTATAAGCCAGATTGCGATTTTATCGTAACGGTTTAACACCAAATGGTGTATTGGTGTACGTCCGTACTTGTTTCGCGCATTTGGGTCAGCACCGTAGTCAATTAGAAGTTCTATTGTTTCTAAGTTGCCTTTGGCGCACGCTAAATGCAACGGAGTGGCATTTCGATCGAAATCACCCTCATTGACGTCGTGGCCGTTGTCCAGTAAGTATTTAATACGCTTCCAATCATTTGTTTCAGCGGCGGAAAATATGTCGTAAGAGCTCATTTTGGTTTATTGTAGCTGTCGCGACTAAAAAAGGATTTTGACCGAGTTTTGACTTTGAACAGAAAAAGTTATTTAATTCTGGGAACAACAGATTGGAAAGCGTACATAATAAACGCTCAACTAATACTTAACACAATACGTTAACATGGCTGACTCTACAAACGCGCCGTTACCTCTGAGTAATTCAGAACCATCAAATACCATCAAGTCACCTGCTACAGAGATTAGTACGCCATTTGTATTGTTAGACAGACGTTAACTTATTTTTTTTAGCTGGTGGCGTAAAAAGGAAATTAGACTACGCCAAAGGCGATGACGTAGACGAGCCATCGTCACCAAGGTAATGTGGGCATTTTTTACATTCGTTGTTACTTACATTTCTTCAGCAAGCGCCAACGTATCGACGGTGAAGCACCAACGCCAATAGCGCTTCCCACATTACCTAAGAAGGTGTTCAGAGCTATTCTTCTTTATACTGGCGCGCCTGCGCTTTTAAGTGTCTCAAGTGTCTGCAAACAATGGAAAAAGGCCGCTACAGATAAAGTACGAATATAATAAAGTGTTTGACACTTACCAATTCAAGCTTCTCTGGAGGAAGGTCAACACACTTGATTTCTCAGCGATTGGTAAGGATATATGTTTAGATCATATTACAAAGTGTATGGCAAAGTACGTTATTGCGTTTTATCACCAAATCTCATGACACGTGTTAACAAATTAAAGATGTCCAAACGTTACAACTTTAAATCTTCGTACATTTCCAACAACTGCAGCACAATTGATACCAATCTTGGAGTTTGTTGGAAGTAATCTAAAGCATTTATATATTGCAGAGAATCCTAAATTGACAACACTAAAGGTGAGCCACAGTCCAAACAAAACAAAACCCTAACATGTTCTTTAGGTCATTGCAGACATCGCAAAACACTGCCCAAACCTAGAAGAGCTGCAACTTGATAAAGTTTCCTTCAATGGTAATGAAGGTTCTAAAGGTAAGTCACGTGACAAACACGTGATATTAAAAACTTAACGAGTTTGATAGAGCTCATGGCTTGTGATATTGTCAGACCATCATTAAAGCGTTTGTCAATACATAAGGCTTACCTAAACGACCAGTACATTCAAAAAATGCTCGAAATTTACCCACTTGTTACACGTATTGACTTTTGGGCTTCTCCAGTCCGAGAATTCACTCTTAATCAGCATGTTTGTACGTTTCACGTCGTGAATACCTTATCGTTGGTCTAAAACACTTACATTATTTTTTAGTGATAAACGGGAATGCAATGGTAGAGTTGAACCTTACAGACGTATCTGTTCAACCTCTATGTACAGCTAACATTATGAAATTCTGCAAGTACGTTAAGCTCACACAATATTGTTTACTTTAACAAACTGACCTTTATCTATCAGAGACACGCTTAAAATATTTATTGCACGTCGCTGCAACCTTAGAGATGAATCAATGGCGAACCTAGATGCATGTAAAAAGCTTACAGAACTTGATTTATGGGGAAACAGACAGTTAACAAAAGAGACACTTGATCGTATTGCTTCTCTTGAGGATCTAGATACCTTAGTGTTAGCAGATATAGAATCAATGACAGATGAAATATGTGCTAATATCGGCAATTCATGTAAACAGCTTGAACGTATAAGTCTAAGAAGATGTAACGCTGTAACCGACAATGGAGTAGCGAGTATTATTACAACAGAAAATGGTACTAATCTTCGCGAGATTGATCTTTGGGAGTGTACACAACTCACTGATGAAGCAGTTAATACAATAAGATCTAGGTACGGAGTAGTGCTATAATCACATGAGTGTATTCTTGTTTATATTTATATTAGGTGTACAGCACAACTTACAAGTTTTGTTTTGGCAAACTGTGATATAACAGATTCTTGCCTTGATAAATTCGCTGATCAGTTTCCGTACCTTGAGCAGTTCCGTATCCGTCGTTGTAGTAAAGTCACAGATAAGGGCGTAGAGTCGCTATTTTCCAAACCTTTGGAGAGCCTTGTCTTACTGGATCTTTGGGGTACGACAATTTGAACAAGCTATCTCAGGCGTGCCCTCACACCATGTTTTTAGGACTTCGTGGAGTAACTGACAATACATTGAGACTATTACCTATTGGTTGTCCACGTGTTTGTGAACTTCATTTATCAGAATGCAGTGTTACAGCTTTTGGTATCAAACGTATCTACGAAAAGTTACCTTTCTTGGTACGCAGCTTACTTTACTTTCTTTACAACATTGTTTATCTTCCTGAAAATTTTTTTAACGTTGGCATCTCTAGACTGAAGCGTCTTTCAGACGAGTTGAAGCAATGACTGATGCTACTGTTGAGCATCTTCTTACACCAAGGAAACATGCTAGAAGCATTAGAAGACTAGATCTTGCAGACTGTAAGAACGTTACTCAAAAATCTGTACGTTGTTCTGTAAGAATCATTGTTTAACTTATTGTTACTAGGTTGCTCAAGCAATGAAATCACCTTTAAAACCAAACGTTACATTCTCTGGTGTTGTTACACATGATTCAAAAGTACCTGGTGTATCTAGTAACATACAGGCGACATTCACAAGATGTACTTCTATTAAGCAAATGCTTGCTAGTCTGAGAACTGTACGCCTTTTTCTCTTTTTGTTTTTGCACTTCTCTGACATCTTTGCCATAGGAAGAACCTCTTAAAGCCATGTTTCATATTGAAGGTGGTATTAAAACGTGGAATCACACTGGTAAGATGTGGTATCAATCAGAACCTTCAACAAAGAAAAAAGTAGAACTGGTTGATGGTAAATGGATGTCTCCAAAAGGCGTTCAAGTTGAGGAACCACTAAGGAGGTAACCACCAAAAAAAAAACCTGAGAAGATTTACTTTCCTTCATTAGTCCCTTTTGTGGGCTTATTCTTTTTAGGTATTGCGCACGTTTATGTTTGTTTGATAATACAGAGGAATTATGGGTTACTGCTTTTGATGATATCGCTCAAGTTCTATTGGGTGATACCGCTGATAATATGGCAAAACTTAAAGATCAAGATGAAGCAATGTTTGCTGAAATTATCGAGCAAAAGAAAGGACACTATAATTTTCACATCAAGGTACTGAGATTTTATTTTTTCTCCGGGTGTTAAGTTATTTGTTACAGGCGGAGCAGACTTTCGATGAGATGAACTCGTATAGGTATGTACTGGTGAGAGTAGAACCACTTGAATCCGGTCTACAGGATGTCGTAATGACAGATGCTACACCTTGAGGAGTCAACTGAATTGGAATGATAGAATTGTACAGAGTTGTTAAATAAAAAACTAATGTAACAAAGTTTGTGCGCAGTTTTATATTACAACTACGCAAGTCAAATTGCATGAGTGGTAGGTTGTCAAGCATGCTGAATAAAGGTGAACGAACAAGCCCTATTTCCTAAAACTCACGCGTACTAGCACATCTGGTTAGCAGCCGAACCCTTACCCACTCGGGCAACATGTCATTTCTGGTTGTTCATAACAAAATAATGGTTACACAACTGGATCGGTTATTGAGTCTGCATAGCTACCAAGTTATCTCTGAGACATCTTTAGTATTTCTTTGGCTTTCGTCTATATCGAGGTGGACACATGGGCAGAGTCTGAGGTACTGTGCTACCATAGATTGATATTTTGATCAATACAAAATGAGCACGTTCAAAGAACCCATGGTTGTACTCGTACATCTCGACAAGCCTTGATTTATTTCCTTTATCATCGACAAGTATAATATCTCTCTCTATTGTTAATATAGTTGCCATGTCACGTGACCAAAGTTCCGATTCTGGAAGGAAAACATTGAATACATCTAGGCGCTTATATTGTGGTCTTTTCTCTCTATGAACAAAAAGTGCACTTACAAACTTGCTCTTCTTTGGAACACACAATTTAGTTGAAGAACAATACGGCGTCAAACGGAAGAAACGAGAACATACTGAAAATAGAATCTTCTTGGAAGTACTTTGAACAATTTGCTGTAAAGAAAAAGCATTACCAAAGATTACCTCAGATGAAAGAATACGCCTCCAAAAACTGAGATCTGCTTCACTTGGATCATGTGGTTTATACTTAAAGAGTTCTTTCAATTGTTCAATACGATTGTATTTGATTGGAAGAGGTTCTGGGATATCAAGGAAGTCATCAGGAACAATTCTGAAATTTTTCCATAATCTGAGAAGCCACATTTGTTTTGACACGTATAACCCTTCTATTGATGTCATGGTGTACATACATATATCTCTGTTATTTAAATAGATCAATACTTTATCTAGAATCTCGTTTGGTATCTGTGAGAGTCTGTGAGTGTAAGGATTTTTACCGGGATATTCTGAGGCTTGTTTCTCAAATGCATTCAAAAGTTCAATGCTAGAGCACTGTGCATCTTTGCGTAGAGAAACCTGTCTTTTCTCATAGCACGTGATACATAAGTCATAGTTACAACAAGAACTACAACGGTATCTTTCATCTTCAGGTCCTAGAAAAAGAGTAAAAAGCAATTCAAAGAATATCTATTCTCAAGATAAAAGCCGTACTTAGAGCCATAGTACATTGCCTACACTTTGATATGCTATTTGCATATTTAAGCACGTGATCATGTTGTGTTTTTTCTGTCCAATAGCACTTACTACAAACATCGTAATTCTCACAAATACCACAATGAAAACGATCTTCTTCTGTGTCAAAAATCTGCTTTTTACATTCTGAACAAACCCATCCTATAAAGCTTGACAGACGATTAAAAGTGTGCTCATGGGTTAGAACAGGTTTGTTATGTTGTAGAGGGTCTGTTGCTCTGTTGTAGGGCAAGAAGAAGCACTCTTGACAAATGTCAGCATCTTCACATATTCCGCATGAATAGCGTGGCCCTACACTAAAGTGTAAGCGTGTGGTTGCTTTTAATCAAAGTAGAGGCGAATAAATCCGTTTAGCGTTCGATGAACGCCAATCATACCCAAAGTTGTCATTTTTTTACAACAACTACACTTCCACGCGTTTGAAGCTATTTGTATCGTCGGATGTTTGTGTTCATCAATTTCTTTAACACATTCCTTGCAATACGTCCAATTATCGCATATTACGCATATTGTACAATTGTTGAGCTGTTCAGAGCATTTAACGCATTCCCAATTGCCTGGTTTGTCTGATATATTGTACATTTCGTGGTTTTGAATACAATGAGGTCTACTGACGCAATTATGGAACGATTTTGGCAAAAGTTGCCATGTTTCTGATTGTGAAGCAAACCTCTGTAGAGAGCTTGCCATTTCAAGGTGTTGTCAATGTAGTGCAGGCAATAAAATTTGTTATAACACGACATTCACATAACGGTTGGGTTATTCTTACATTTGTTCTCGCAAAAAAAAGACACAGTGATAGTTAAGTCTGTAGATCGCATCATATTTCATGTTAGACGTGTTTCTTATACAATAGTTAAGTAAGCTCAATTATGTACGTGAATTTTTTACGAAGTAGTTTCGGACGAAAAACAACCAAATATTTCGAATTATTGCCACGTGGTTGTAATTTATTTAGACATATTGTTTTTCTCCAAAGGTAAACTTGACCTTTATCAAATATCTCAAACGAACCTAGAAAAAAGTTAATCTCACAGTAACAACATGCAAAAAAAAAAGAAAGAACTTTGACAATCTTATTTGCTTCTTTTTTGGTCTTCGTCTTTTCTTTGTCTTAACACGTACTTGAGCTTCATCGTATAATACGATTTCGTTGTGGATTAATTCACTAACAGGTACACCAGTCTTGGTTTCTTGTCCCATGGATACAATCAAGCCATCAGCACTATTTTAAAACAAAAAATCAGAGAAAGTTTAAGAAATTGAGCTTTGTACCTTATTACGTCATAACCAGGGTCAGGTCCCTTAGTACCACAGCATTTAGTACTATGGAAACCAGCGCCATCAAGATCTTCCTGTATTTTACAGTCAGTACAGTGAACCACAAAAATGAACAAATTAGATTTCTGCAAAGTGAAAAAAAGGTGCTAGCTCTTTGCGACGTACTTTCGAGATGTATTTTCCGTGAGCTAATTGGAAGCATCGACCAAGCGCAGCATCAGTCAATAACATTAAGGCTACAAGTTATAAGAATAAACTCAAACCAAAGCCACGCGAGAAATATGAAATAAAACGTGCTACTTTTTCTACCAATAAAACAAAACCCTCGTACCATACGGCTGTTCCTTGGTTGCATGACAATATTGTGCAGATACAGAAATCATATCTGCTAGGTAGATACCTTTACCAAGAAAGTAACCTAAAATGCAATGGTGTCAATATAAAGCAATGTGAAAACGGGAAAAGAAAAAAAAAAGAGATGAAATCTAACCTGTGACTGGTGCCTCTGGTGGAGCGATACGTAACCCTTGAGAAAGGATACCAATGTAGTTAGACATACGAGAACCATGCCATAAGAGCCTATGATGAGGCAATTTGGCGTAATCAGCAAACCTTTCTTCTTCACCTTGCCTTAAAAAAAAGTTACGACTCTGCTACTGAGGCAAACTCTTTGCGGTTTAGGTTTCTTTGAATAAGAGAGAAGTAACTTCGCACCTGTTGACTTCAAACACATCACAAATCTCTAGTTTGTATGGGAATTCACCTGATTGAGTGTTTTCAACCATTCTGAATAGTTTTAGAATGATGGTTAAACGAAGTCAAATACTTACTTTCTGATCATTTCGTATTCTGCGCGGTACGACTCAAGAGGAGATATTGTACAACGCAGTTTACGATAGTTAACATCAATAGGATTCATATTCAAGTCAGATCCACTCTTGTCTTTCATTAACCGTTGTGCAATCTCAATATCAGTCAAGGTCTAAGAGAGCCAATTAAAAATTATTCACAACAAAATCTGACATTAAAAACAACTTGCCTCCAACAAAGAACTCTTGGCCTTGATAGAATCAATAGTCTTTATAACTGGTGTACTTTTAGTAGGAACAAGTGCATAGAATGCATTAGATATGCGTCGAAGCCTAGTAAAGTGTCAGAAAAAGCAGAAAAACGACAGCAAAAAAAAATAGGAATTATTCCCAAAAAAAAATAAAAGGGAGCACATACTCAGCTTCGTGTTGTTGTGGTGTTTGCATGGCGGTTGGTTGTAAGTTCCCTTCAATCTCCTTGAGTACATTAAATGCTCTTTTGATCTTATCCTGAGTAATAAGAGCCATCTTTCGGACATCAAGACCCAAGTCTAATAGAGATCTACTGATTTCTTTCTCATCAAAGAGTGTCTTGACAACATCTTGAACACGCTAATATTATTTAGAACATGGTTAAGCGCGTAACGGAGAAGTTTTAGATTCAGAAACGAGTGACTTGGTTTTTTTTCGTTCTGATTTAATTTAAATCAAAGCGTACAGGGTCTAGATCAGATTTTTTGGCTTGGTCTACCTTGAATTTTGCTTCTACGTCCTAAACGGTTTTTTAGGCCAATTTTTTTTAAAGAAAACAATTTGCGTACAGAAACGAACCCACTTAGCACGTATGGTTTTGAATTGCATCTACTGCCTGATTCAATGCATTTATCGATAAATTCAACGCCAACAATAGGAATGCTTTAACACAAACTTAGCACAAACCTCTCTTTAATGGTGCTTACCCATGCATTTGTGCGTCTCTTATTGTTTTTTCTAAGCCTGGCATAAATTGAAGCTTGTATGGGTTGTTGTAAACATTTGACATTTCTTCTGAGGATATAACGTAGGAAACCTGTCACGTTTAGCGTTGATACGGTCAAATACTTTGTACCTTCGATGTAACGTCTTCACTGTACCTTCCACCATGCTTTTGAATAAGAGCAATCAACTCTTCTTGCGCACGAAGCGTTAGAGTACCTTCCAACGTTAGCAAAGCCGAGAACCGAAATAGAGCATATTTCTCTTACCTGCGATACTGAAAGTGTTGTTACGAAGCGCTAGCAGTGAGTAAGCAAATAAGTATTTTAACGTTGGTTTTAACATAAAAAGCAATGAAACTTCCTACAAACAAGTGTCTACGTACATGACATAAGTGGCGATATGCTTGGTGTTCTGCGCCTGTGGTGCCTTAACTCTTGAACTTTTTTTCGGTGAACAACGGCAAGGTGAAGTCCATAAGTACAGCACTACGTGGGGGTTGTTTTGCATAGTAGTACCAACTTAGCGGTTATTTAACGCAGTTTTATAAGGTTTCTTTCAACTTAACGTTTGGCTTTCAATTGTGACAGTTGCTGGAACACAATTACACGTATTTCTGTTAATTTTGTTTTAAAAGAATGTAATCACCATACAACAAAAGCAATTCACTTGTTTGTTTTTATCTTTACACCTTGTGGTAATGCCATTATCATAGTACCACTCTTGCCCATATTACGTGTCACTATCTTAAAGCCAGCATTAGTTTCTAAATGACATTTCAAACTTCTTAGCCAAGGCAATGTCCTTGCATCAACACTCATTCCTGAACCACGAGATTGAGAGTTTAGTAGTTCATCTAAAATAAACCATTTTGCTTCTATAATTTCGTCCTCTTGTATAACAATTTTATCGCCATCAGTAGCATTTAGGAGACGCGTAGCGAACACTAGATGTATGTCATTGGTCCTACCAGCTCTTGTTTTATTGTAGAGTCCAAGTAGGGCAAAAGGTTCAACTTTTAGGCTGACCTCCTCTTCTGACTCACGCAAAGCGCCTTGTAAAATTGTTTCTCCCCTTGGGATATTACCTGTAACGCATTTCCATGCTCTCTTCTCTCGAACCATTAGTACCTCAAATCCATTGTTTGTTTTGCGTGTTATGACACTTGTGGCGCCTGCCATGTGGCTCGACACGTCAGGTAGTTTTGATTCGCACTCTAAGAGCCACTTGGCACATACTATAACACTATTTTTCTCCAATGGCGACGAAATGTAGTAAGGGTAAATTTGACAACGAAACAAGGCTTCAATATACCGTGATTTACCTATTGTAAGGATAAATACCACATAATAGAAGAAATTCACTAAAATTGCGTACTAGGCGGTACAAACACCACAACAGCGTTTGCACCTTCTGACGTCCACGTATCAATACTTTTTGTTAAAACCTTTGCAAATTGGTTGACACCCAATGACGTGTTTTTGGAATCCGCCAGGTTAATTTCTATGTTGCCAAAGTAATTCTGGCGCACTGAGAACGGATTTTGAGCTTTTGCCATGCTGTACCAGAAGAGAAAATCAATTTTTTATTAAGTTTATCGAAACTAAACTACAAGCATCTGCTAGCGTAAGGTAAGACCTCTTCACAATATAACTAGTTATAAACAATGCTGTCTGTTTAACTTGATCTATCTGTTAAACACCACAGATTTCTTCCCTCGCTTTACTTAACGTTTTTGTAAGCTAAATAAGCCTCGCTAAGCTTCTTTAGGCACTTTCCACTCATCTCCCTTTTGTCACTGTACTAAATCTAAAATCACAATGGTACGCCTATTTATTGCAATGTACACCACTTTATTCACCTTAAAAACATACCACTTGCGTTTGCTCAATCTACTCCTGAACAAGACGAAAACTATGCTCCAACGCTCCTTACGAAACTACATTCCGTTTCCGTAGTCACTTTTTAGCATACTAATCGTAAGTAGCCTTCAAAAGGAGCAGGCGCTGGTAGTTGCGGAATCCCAGAGGTTCTACGCATTTGGGTTATTCTTATTATAATTGGGGCAGTCATTTTCATTGCAGGAGCGGTTGCAGCGCCATTGTTCCTTATTTCGCAAGTAAACGTAGAGTACGTTATCGTAAAGCTCATAAAAATTTATAAACTTATTGCCTTCTTTAGAGCTGTTCCGTGTACCGAAATTTGTCCTAAACGCAGTCTTGGCGTACCTGCCAATCTCACTGCAGTAAGATACGATGAAAACACTAATAATTGTGTGGATGCCAATATAGCTGTCGGTAATGCAAACACTGCCAATGAACAAGCCACTCGTGTAGGATGCTGTATTGACCAAAACCGTGCTATCACAATAACAAACCGATTCCAGCGTTGTAGTGTAGACGATTGCATGTGTTTTGGTACTGAAGGTACACAGACTGTAGGCCAAGTATGTTGTGCTCCAAAGGAGAATAAGAGAAACTTAGTTTGGATTGGCTACATTGGTTTAGTAGTCGGTACGTAAACTCTTTTTTCCTTTTTTTTGGAGATTGTTAAAATTTTTTTTTTCAACTTTTGTGGAGGTGCCTACTTACTCTTTATTTCTCTAGCAATCATTGGTATTGCTCTATTTGGTTTCGGTTGTGCAAAACTCTTTATTGAATGGAAGAGAATGGACAGTGATGTTTATTAAATTGGTGCTACTTGCACACTAATTCATTATGAGACATAATTGTCTCGGCTTATAACCTTGTTCTTTACGCTTTATTAACAGCGTACAATAAAACAGTAAATTCCTATTTTTCAACGCCTTTGTTTTCTTGTTTTCAGTCAGCGATCGTCTTTGTGTATTGTTACCCGCACTACGTTAAATGCGCGTCTTACTTTGTGTTTGTATCATTTTATTAGCGTTGGAATCTTTATGGTACATTTCGAAAACAATAATTGCCCTAACATATTATAGCGTGCGCCATGAGCACTGTGATGTAGTTATTGCAGGTTTGTGTCAAGTTTTGTACAAATTGCCTACTAAAACCCAAGAAAGGAGGTACTACTGCTGCGGTAGCTGCGGCGATTTCTTCAGCTAAGTTTGGAGCTATCACATGCTTGCTTGAACCTACTGACTGGCCAGGGTGAGTACACTTCAGAAGTTATGAAATTGACGTGTATGTAGCGGCCAATTAACAGCGTCAGGAGTACCAGCAATTGACTTTGCATACGGTGAACTAGTTTATGATAATTTTACACTACCAGTAGGCGATATTGGTGCGTTTTCCTATCAAAGCTTTTGAGATTTCTCATTCTTCACTGTGAAGATCATAATCCTGCAAACCAAGCCCCAAGTTTTGTGCGTATGATCCAATCATTAGCAAACACAACACACTTATACACGTGCACAGTACGTTTTCTTGTTGCTCAATAACAAAAGCGCCTTTTATAGTTGAAACTCTAACGAGTTTTCCAACACATATGATTTATTTATGGGTCGCTTAGTGTATATGTAGGTTAGCACAAACTGTTTCTTACCAAAAGACTTACTTAAGAGAGGTCTATTACCTCAAATAGAAGAACAAAAGAATCTAAAGGTACCTCACAATAGCATAAACAAAGAAATTGTTTTCTTTTTTTTTTTTTTTTGGTTGTTGAGTCTTTCCTTCGATTGTCAACTTCTTGATGTTAGGTTTTCTATCAGACTGTTGTAAAACATGCAAAAATGCATGACTATGGTAACAAGATACACTCACTACATGCAGTACAACGCAAAGCTAAGGAAAATACCAAATGTGGCGGATATGATGTCTTTCCTTCACAAGATATTCACGATTGGTATGCTATTTAGATTCAAAAATATAACGTAATATTCTTACACCAGTATTAAGGTATGATGAAAAAGATTCTGAACGATGGGAAAAAACTGTCATTCATTTTAAAGGACGAACAAACGTAAGGCTAAACACAAGATAAATACTAAACTCAACAAAGACTGTTGTGTTTATGGACGCAACAGATTGGGGTCAAATTCTGGCTTTATCGGATGCACCTTATTTACAAGGTATTGATGAACGTTTTGATGGAGATACCTCTGGTGAAGGTGATGATGAATGTGGTAAATGAAACATTTAATTTGTGTTTTGATTCTATCCAAAATAACTTTTTTCTTGTTAAGGTCAGGCTTTTGCATTTAACTTTGCTCAGAAGCTTCACTCAGAACCTACATACGAGCCACCAAACCCATTTAAAGATAAATATCCAGGTACTCAAAAGGAGGTTGAAACCCGAAAAACAAGAGTTATATGATTGCTTACTTACATTACCAAATATAAAGACTTTTACTCTTTCAATACGCCATCAAGAAATTTTACTTGGGACTTTGTATGGACTTACAGAAGACTAAATGCATCTGAAATGGCTATGAAAGCTGGTGACGTTACTTTACAGGTTAGTGCAGTGAAAGCTTTAAATAAAAGCAGTCAACAATCTTATTTTTTTCTTTAAGGCTTGGCAATACGGAAACGATTATCCATTCCACTATTTATTGCTTCCCAAAAACGAAACAAAGAATGCCATGAAAGATAATGAGTGGACAGGTGGCGTGAATATAAGGTACCCAAGAATATATTTGACTGCTCAGCACTTACATAAATGGTTTCATTGGAATCTCGAATTATTATTTTGGTTTTTTTTTGATTAAATGCTATAGTGCTATGTATGATGCAGAAAAGCTAGCAATTGGATACCATTATTGGTTCAAAGCACAAAATCCAAAACTAGAAAAAATGATTACCCTTAAATCTGACGTTTTGGGAACGTGCCATGGTCTTTCTAAACTACCTTATGTCAGGTACTTGTTGTTTTTGTGAAAGAAAAATTCAATTCACTACCACAACACTAAAAAGATGAATCTCCAGAGACTCTAGAAGGTCAATAGGACTCGATGATTTTTTAATACAAGTGAAAGATATCAATGGTAAAGCAACTCAAAAGACAGGCAAAGAGTTTTATGATAAAGTGCGGGAAGGGAATAAGAAAAAAAACCCAACAATTTTTCTGAGCTGAAAAAAAGTCACTTTGAACTTATGTTTTGAGTTTAGATCGCCTTGGGTTGTTATCCAGTTGATATACATGGAAATAATGATTGCCCTTATCCCAAATATATGAATGAACAATATACAGTTCTACCGTACTATGTACCACTTAGAGCCTTAACAAATAAGAAAATAAAGAACCTTCTAGTTGCAGGCAACACATTAGCTCAGGTACATTGCCTTCCTTGCAGTGTAGCATAAGTAACATTTACTAGAGCTTCTTATCTAGCGCATCAACACGCACGCACCCAGTTCAGTGGTCAGTAGGTACGTCATTGTTCACAAGAGTGATGTTTTGTTTGATTTTTTTTTTTTAGGCACAGCAGGCGGTGTTGCTGCGGCATTTATGTCTTTGAATGGCATTCACTCAACCCGTGATTTACTTAAGCGTATTGAAGAGGTCCAAGAGCACACAAAGAAGTTCACACCACTCACGTGGACACTTCACGGTAAAAAAACAAAATAAAAAGCAAACTGTAAATACTCTAAGACGTACAAAAAAAACCTGACCTGGTTGTATTGTTTCTTTTATTTTCTTGGCTTCAGGAGCTTAGCTAATACCCAAAGGTTTTGTGCTTCAATTTTGCGGCCTTGCCGCCACCGTATTGCTCCTGAACAGAGGTTAACTTTGTTTTCGTCTTCTACATCTACTTACCCAATGTACTCACAAGTTTGTGATTTACATCTATTATCTTTAAAGTTCGTTCTATTAGAGCAGCTGCAATATCAAAATTTCCTAAAGCGATAAAGTAGTTAAGGCTCCGTTTGATACTATTGCGCATACCGAGCTGCATCTCTACAAGTGCTAGGCTTGAAATGTATTCTGTGTTTTTCCAATTTACACAAATCAAAGCTTCTCGTAACCATATTCTTGCTTCTTTCTGGCGATATTGTAAACCTAACAAACCTCATAAGTAACAGATTTCTTTTTCAAAGAAAAATTAAAACACTATGTTTAGGGGCTCTACCTGTGTTGGCTATCGAAACACCTGTTAGATAACGCGCTCTACAACTCATTGTATCCATAACACTTAAAGTAGCAAACTGTTCTTCAGCCCTAGTAAACTGTTGGTTATGTACATTTTAGCAAAACCATGTGCTAATATAAATAAAACTCGTACTGATCAAATTGTTTATGTTGCATTAACTTGCTTGCTAAGCTGTATCGTAGTTGGTTATTAAATGGCCATGTCTGTGACGCGCTTTTAATAATAGATACTTCACTTGACCATTCTGTTGCTCTATAATAAGTTCGTGATACATAATAACTTGAAAGTAACAGACAAATGATAAAAATCATCCTACACGACAATTAGCATACATTGTTTCGCACAAACTAAAGGTAAAACTCTAGTACTTTGGGAATTTGTGTAAAGTTGATAGCAAGAAAGCAATTAACACAAAACAATAACCAACATTTGACATGTATAAGTGATTATCATCAAATTCCTACCGAAGCTCAGTGATTCATTTTGGAAAAACGTGATTTCTTTTTTGGCACTTTTCGCTTACCTCCTCTGCTGTGTTGTCAACTGCTATTACTGGAAAGATGCCACTAAATCTGAAAAAAGGTGCTAAAATAATCATCAAGCATATAAAGAGAAACGGCTTCTGATGCTGTCTACGTATTTCCTCCAAAGGAGAATCATTATGTAGATTGAGTATTTTGTTATAAAAGTCTCTCAAGTTATTGTGAAGTGTGAGTAACTCTATGTATACTGGCAGTAACACTGCCATCTCTTCATCTTCAGGAAATATACCAACTGATTTGTTTAATATTGAAGGATCATAAGACGACAGCTGTGACTTGTATAGGGCGAAGGTTGTAGTGAAAATATCCGAGTCTGTATCATCCAAGCTTAAATTATCAAGAATATGTTCTGAATGCCGTATAAACGTTGATGCATTTGTTTTGAGTACATGTGCATATTTTCTTATCATTTTAGCTTGTTTTGGTATTATTTCTGTATTGATAGGGATAGTGAAGATGTTGTGTTTTGAAAAAACATTTTTCTTAGTTTTTATAACTAAGTAAAGAAAAACTAGTGACGCTATTGTGACAACTGCAGTAAAAGCACCAAGCAGTTCTGTATCAAAAGTTTCTTTCGTGAACAAACCAATAGAAGGGACAGGATATCTGGACGAGAAATCATTAGTAAGGCATTGAGCAGTGTTTCAAAGATAAAAAAAAAGAGATCAGAACTTACGCAAATGAGTTCGTTAGAGATGCCAGTTGCATTGCAAATGCATAGCATGTGAGATATAACGCGTTGAGTATATCGAGAGTGATAGACATCGGATTATTAAATAATCTTTCGAGAGGGAATACAGACAATCGAGTTGTTACTACAAAAAAAATTGCTGATCCGATAAGCTAAACAATTATTAAAACGATTATGTTAAATGTTTGAGTGATCATACTTACCACTTGTCGTCTAATCTTTGAAGCTAATGGTTGTCTAATTATAAAACACAACAAAGTATCAAACAGAAGCAACATAATCACAGGGTACAGGTCGATATCAGCAGCGTAAGCGCCAACAATTAAAAATCCCTGGGAGAAAATCAACCATTTAACATAAAGATTCAAACACGTGACAGCGCACCAGTGCAATGTGAATTTGCATTAAAGAGTATTCACGCAACGTTTCAAAATATAGGTAAATTATCATAGCGGCTAGAAAGCACATTGTAGCGATCATATGGCCTCTGCCTACAATAATGAGCGACGCAGTCAAAAAAAAAAACTCAAAAAATTCTGAAAGAAATATGAAGAGAAGTGTGCCTGTTGAATAGAGAATGGCGTGAGTGTTTGCAGGATGAATAAAGAATAATAAACTGCTCCAAAATGCAACAATGGACTTTCTTCCAAATATTGCAGTACCGAGATAACTCATAAGGAAGGTATTTATGACTACACCAACAATAAGTACTTATCAACTGTCAACAGAAAAAAAAAATGTACCGTGTATGGCCACCTGCGTAACTTGTGAGACAAGAGGTTGTGGGATCGATAGGGAGCTCGCTAAACGTGCTTCCAAGTGAAAACTAAGAGCAGCAAGAGGTCTTTTGTTATGTTAGGTGTATTCCTTTTGTTTTATGATGTAATGCATACCTGTAGTGGCCGGAGTGCGTCAATGAGCGTCTAATGGGTTTTCCTGTGTCGTCGTGCCTGTCAAGTGTTATTACTTATATATCAAGCGTTCAGAGCAAATTAAAGCAGTTTTATGCAAAATGTCACTCTTTACTGAAAATAACAGGCATACCCTAAGAACTGCCACAACGGTGTTAAAACACTTGTGACATCGTTGTTCTGAGCTATTATGGCCTTTTCTTCCAAAATGTAATTTGTACGCTGGTACAGTTGAAAATACAGCATAAACGCTATTGCTGCCAACGTGAGTGCGCGTATTGACATGCTGGCCAAACTTTGCTTATTACAACTAGCAGAAACGGCGCACTATCGTGCATTTTGGCGCGTACATTACTACTACCACAGAAACATGGGTTGGGTGAATACCGTTGAACATAGGAGCAAAAAAACTTAACTGCTTTGATACTCTATTGCGTGAGCATACTTGGGTGTTGCATTGTAGTACTGTAATGGAATCAAAAATACTATGGCATTAAGAAAAAAGCGTAAAGATGTATGTTGGCCCAAAATCGGCGCTGTAGTGTATCATTTAAACGCATATTGATACGGCTTCAAATTTAGCGTATTCCGCGCGATAAGTGCACTTACTTTCATGTAGAAAGCGGTCTGGAGCCCCATAACTGCGACAGAGCTGCCCAGCGCCATTTATTTTCCCGTCAAATATATTAGCGACCACGGTACCTATTTCCAAGTAACTTAGTACTCATAGATCACAGGGTTGAACACAGAAGGTATTTTTTCGGATGTGTTCATACAAAACAAGAAGATCGAAAAGGAGGCCACTAAAGTAAAGAAAGAGCTAGAAAAAGGTACGAGGTTTACCGTTTTTACTGGGTCGTACAAAAAAGGTTTTACGGTACTCTTTTAAGTCGAAATGAGTTACGACGCTTTTATACCATTCAACCTCTCTTTACTACGAGGGATAAAGAAGGAATTGAAAGTCTTGGGCCAATATCCGCCGTTTGTTATTGCACTTAAAAAATCAATTAGGAAATGTAAAAAAGGCACAAAAGAACAAAGTCAAGGATCCACATGTGATGGCAACTGTCATAGTTAAATTCTTTATGGAACTACCTGAACCTGTATGTAATGACACATCGTCATGCGAGATTCTTGCTGCAGCAGGTACAAACCAACTTTTTTTTTTTGCTTTCTTTATTGGTATATTTTTATTGTGTTTTTGCTAACCTTACTCTCTAGATGTTAATCCTGATCGAACAAAAGAACAGATAGGTGTTCTAAAATCATCATTGTCAGCACTACCTCTTGCAAGTCAAATGGTGTTTAAATTGACAATTAATCTGCTTGCATCATTGCTAGCGCGTTCATCTCGAAATGATACAAGATTGAACAGCCTTGCGAGCTTATTTGGGCCTCTAATATTTGTGTAAGTCAACACTGAATGTACGTTGTAACTCTGCTGTTAGGTACTCAGGGCGTGTGAGTGGTTGGGAGCAAAAAACAGTCACAGTTACAAAATTGTTGATAACACATAATGACACACTTTTTGTACGAGAAATCACAACTCCACGCCATAATTGACGTATTTCTTCCTCTCAAGGAGTCCATACGGTTAATACCACCAACTGACACCCCACCTGCAACATCCCGAACTTCAAGTATGGCTTCACCACGTACATCACGATTGGGCAGTACTTTCAAGAAACGAAAAAGCGCACGTGGACTATCCAAATCAGTACGTTTTAACCCGATATTATTTTCTGACTTAATCAAAGGTTACGGCTTCAGATATTGCATCTCTCGATGCCCCATCGGGTCCACGACTAAACCACGTATGCCTATAATATCCATACAGCTTCGTAATACTACATAGATGACAGCAGCCCGACCTAAGATTCGCAAAGGTGCTAGGAGGCCACCAAAGAGAGGAAACAAAAAAGTTGGTGCTAGTGCACCACAAGATAAGTTCAAGCCTCCAGAAGCTGTTCCACTTGGAAAAACAACTGTACGTATAATTCGTTAAAGCTTAGCAGATTGCTCAGTCTTTCTTTTTAGAGCAAAAAGACGAAGTTTGAACCAGTTAAAAAATCAAAAGAAACAAACAAAGGACAAAAAGGTGGCGCCAAAAGGCTTACTGATGTCAGTTTTGAGCGAAATGTACGTTCGATTATTATTATTAACAAATAGAGCTCATTTTCTATTGTTAGCCTTCTCAGAGTACAGGTGCTGGCATATCAACAACAGCAAAGTCAAGAGCAAAAAGCACATCAAAAAACAGGGTACTTCAAAAAACACAAATACTTGAAATCTCAACTGACGTTTTGATTCAAGGAGCGGACTTATTCGGCGCTATCTGCTGGTACGTACGGACATGCGTTATTTGGGTTTCCAACTGGAACGACCAAAACGCTTGTCTTGAGCTAGGAACTGTATGCTGACTTATTCTCCTTCTAGCAAACGATGATTTGCCACCTCCACAATTTTGGGCTGTCGCCAAACACAACTTCAAACCTCAAGAAGAAGACGATCTGGCATTCTCTAAGGGCGATGAAATTCTTGTTTATGATGATGGAGATGTACGCATAGTTGGTTTTTTTTGTAAAGCATTAACGTCGTAATTAGGATTGGTGGTTTGGTGAAAATGGAGAAAACTATGGTTATTTCCCGTATAATTATGTAGAAAAAACTGATAAGCCAATTCCCAAGCCACAAAAAACACCTGGTAGAGCAAGCTGGTCTTCCGCAAGGCCTAGTGTCTCTGGTGCAAAGTACGGCGCAAAAAAATCTGGAGGTTTTTTTATTGTTTGTTTTTTAACTCCTTTTTAGCCCTTACTTGCGTATATCTACCAAACGTGTCAGTGTCCATGCTCTAAAACTTAACCCTAATACTGTTGGTGGAGAAAAGGCCAAGAAATTGACAATTGCCGAGGCAGACATTGACAAAGATGAGTCTCCTCCTCCTTCCTTTAAAATCGATTTTGACAATGATATGGAAGATGTACGTTACCTGGTTTATGATAGAGCTCTTTTTTGTTGTTACTTTATAGTTCACAAAATACCTTAAGTGGAAGAGCCAATTATCTGTTGCCAAGAGGGCTAGACATTAAAATTTCTGAAATCTACGATCACATTTTTAAAGTTTTTGTTTATTAATGTATTACTAGTACTCTGATGAAGTCCAACCACTATTTATGGTTGAAGCTATACACAATTTTACTTCAAAAAATCTTGATGACTTAAACTTCAGAAAAGGCGATATGATTGCTGTGTATAAAGACACGGAGGTAAAGTCTTTTTTTTTTTTCCAAACAATATGTGCTTCGATCTTTATGCTCATTTTTTGCTTGAAAAGGAATGGTGGGAAGGAGAGTTGAATGGTAAATTAGGAAGCTTTCCTTATAATTACGTTACAAAGATGAAAAATTGGGTTGTTAGTGTTCATAGGTTTAAAGCACAAGAGCAAACTGACTTAAACTTTAATAAACATGCTCTTATTGAAGTCACACGAAAAGATGATGTACGTTAACCTCTATTATATATTTGTACAATGACTTGGTCATTGACGCTATGTAGGAATGGTGGACAGGTATTCATGATGGACAAAGAGGTGACTTTCCTTCAAATTATGTGCTTGAAATTACACAAGACCAAAAACGAGAGCTTGATGCCGGTCTTTCAATACCTGACCTTGTTATGAGGCTTAAAAAAGGAGCACCTCAACAGGGTACTGCTGATGATAAGAAAGAAAAAGCAGACAACGACCCTATTAACGTAGATGTTGTTAAAGAACCTAGCGAGGTTGTTGTTGACAACACTAAAACAGAAGATATTGAAAAGGACAAGGCAAAGCTTGAAGATATCGAAAAGTTTTTTAATGACCTTGATGTACCTGAACAAACTGGTGCAGGTAGTAGAATCTCAGCCAAGGAGATGGAAGATGCTCGAAAGGATATAAATAGCTCAAATGCGTTCTTTAATGCTCTTGATGACGAAATGGAAGATATGTTTACAACTCCAGAAGATGAAGAGTCCACAACACCTAGGCATGTTATTCCTGAAGGTGAAAATCCAGATACCTTCAAGATAGCAAAGGTAGCTATAAGGAACGATGGTGAGGATATTAAAGCACGATTGGAGGTTATCAAGCGCGATAAACTGAAGGTCAAGCGTAAATTTGAGGCCTTGGACGCAGAGAAGGAGCATCGTGAGAAGAGGGAAGAAGCACGTGCTGCTCGTGTTGCTGCAGAGACGAAACGACGAAAACAAGTTGATGCGTTGTATGAACGGCGTATCACGACTGAAACCGAGTTACGAGAAAGAACAGAGAAAAGGCGTATCGATACTAATAATCGTATACAACAAGAGATTGATGAGTTACAGCGAGAGATAGGTACGAGCTGAGAAAAATCAACACAAATTTTTTCCTTCTTTCGTTTTTTTTTCTGATTTTGTTGTAGATACTCTTAAATCAACAGATGATTGGGATCTCTCTTGTTTTGTTCAGTACGTTTAAAGAGCTTCGTTTATATTATAGATTTGTATTTATTCTTGGTAGAGCACTACACGATTACACAAGTGCAGAAGAGTATGATATTTCTTTCATGGAAGGTGATGTTTTTAGGGTTATTTCCAAACAGCATGTACGTGTAAACAAATAAGTAACAAGTTGTCTAATACATGTTTTAGTCTAGCTGGTGGGATGGCGTATTACTTAATGGTGATATCGGTTCTTTCCCATCGAACTATGTTAAGGAGATAACAAAAGAAGATTATATAGTTCAAGTAAGGTTGAACGAGACATCTCCAAGAACCCGTCAAAACCCTAGACCAATACACCAAGGCCCAGCTATATCTAGACAAGGATATCCAATGCCTCAACAAAAACCTTTGGCACCTAATACAAGGGAAAAGAAATTAGCGGCAAGTAGATCAAAAATGCCAGGTGTGCCAAAGTTCAAATACTTTTAACACGCACCAACTGTAATAAATAAATAAAATTATTCACACAGTGGCTTGTTATACGTTTATAGATTATTGTGTGCCAACAAAAAGTGAATTCATTGGCATACACAAGCGCTGGAGTTGCAAAAAGCAAAAGATATCGACATATGCGAGATTTGAACTCGCGCGTGACTAGCACATCCGGTTAGCAGCCGAACCCCTTAACCACTCGGGCAACATGTCATTTCTGTCTTTGTTACGTAAAATCGTGGTTACACAACGTAAATACCGCCTCTATCTGGTTGTCTAACCGCGATTTTACCTACCAGAGACAGAAATGACATGTTGCCCGAGTGGTTAAGGGGTTCGGCTGCTAACCGGATGTGCTAGTCACGCGCGAGTTCTGGAGTTTTACAGAGTAGTTGGAAAGGAATAAGGTCTGTAGGTGCTTGAATGTCTCCAACCGTTGGGTTTCAACAAATTATAAGCCGTATAAAGCAAAGACAAGCAACCACTTGTAGTAAACAATAGCTAAATGTCTTTTTCCCCATTGATGCATTCAAAGAACATGTATTAATGGTGATTCAAGTAAAAGCATCCCAACTGGACCACGACCACCTCTAAAAAGGCGTGGTAAATGATTTTTTATTTTATACTACACTTTTCTTTTTAAACACTGCTCCTAGTTCCTTTATGACTATATACAAAAGAAAAACAAGACCCATTGATTGCAAAGCAACAATAACATAAAAAGTAGAACTCCATCCATATCTTTTCGAAACAACAGCGATCACAATTTGAGCTTCATCCAAAACATTAGCAAAAAATATGAAAAAAGTTAAAAAAAAGGTTTCCACTAATTTATGTAGTTGATGCTTACCTATACCAGTGCCTAGACTACCCATGCCTTCGATTATACCAACAACAGTAGAAAGAGACTTCTCTTTAAGCAAAGGATGATCAGCTGCTTCAACAGCAGCAACACTAGCAGTCAGAGACATAGCTCCATCGATAAGCGCTCCACATATTGCCAATAATATTGCATTAGCAACCCTTGAATCAGGAGAACGATATTTATAAAGTATAATAGCGCCAATAGCCAGCTACAAAGATCTTAGCGTTTTGGTGGTAAACGATAAGAAAAAAGAAAGAAAAGAAAATAAACTAACCACGATATCAACAAATAGGACCACAGCACGACCAATCTTTGCTTTGAAGCATGCGTCTGATATTAAACCTTGTTTTTAAAGCTTTAGTACAATGATAATTTCATAGTGGAAGGTAAAGAAAAGGTACCAAGAGCAAAGTTGCCGGCCATAGCTCCAAAATCATAAAAATTCGCATAGAAATCAGCTGTTTTTGCTTGATAGTGTAATCCCAACTTTAAGTAAGATGGAAGCCAGAAGAACATTATATATGATGACGCTCTAGTACATGCAAAAGTGAGGGAGTAGACAATCACACCTAGTTAAAAGTAAATAATTCTACATCTTGTTTATGGAAAGTAGAAGCATTGCTAAGCCAATGGTTGCTGACTGATCAAAACGACAAAATACCGAAGGTACTATGGTAAAAGGGAGATAATTGTTTTTAAAAACTAGTCAACTCCAAGCAATCATTTTGCGCACGTGGTATTGTTAATATTCTCCAAAACGGAACTTGTTTTTCTTTTTCTTCTAATGAATAATTTATATCTTGTCTTGATGACGCCTCGATAAGACTCTGTTTAGAACTTGCTATATCGAACGCATTGATGTATACTGATTCTGGTGTCGATGGAAGGAAGTACATGACTTGGAAAGAAATAATAACAGGAATTGAGCCTAGAAGTCTGGTCAAGTGTTTTCTCTTTTTAGCTCAAAAAACAAAAAAGATTGAAAGGTTTGAACGGTATGTACCAAGAATGAAAAATACATATGGCCACCCCAAAGGTGATCCTACAATTGCTCCACCGACAAAATTTGCCAAAATATTACCCATAGAGAGACAAGAAGCCCACAATCCAAAGACTATTTGAGGAATTACTTTGTGTAACTTTTAACATACACTTGCCTATGCCACGCTTGCTCTTTGGAAACCAAACATTAAGTATAGATACCTATGCTTACGTTAGTATATAAACAATCCAAACAGTATACATGCAAGGTTGGGCCACCCTACAATAACCATTAAAATTGCACACTTAAAACCTTATGAAAAATTGTCATTGCAAAGTACCGGTTGCTTGGAAACAGGCGAACACAGTCATCACTCCAATCCAATAATAATGTGCATGCATATCTATAAAGTACGCTACACCGAGTAGTGAAATCGTTAGACCCATTCCTATCATACCTAAGTCAATAAGTTTAGTACAAAGGAAAGTAAAACAAAACAATTCCAAAAAAAAAAGCAATTGCAGGTAACAAGCACGTGACATAACGGAATAAAAACTGAGCCACATTGCGCTTTTTGGTAACATACCAGCGCCGACTATCAAGCTTCTATCCTTTGCCATGTCAGAGAAGTAAGCTATAATCAGTATAGCTAAATAGGGTTAAACGAAGACAAGATAACGGCGAGTACCAACAGCGTACACCAACGTGAAAATTGTATCTAGTGTGCCGAGAAATAGTCTATCAAAGCCATAAGTCGACTCTAATGTTGGTTTTACAGTACTAAAAGCTAATAACACGTAAACAGCTGAAATTACTGAAATGTCACTTTTGAAAGTTACTGTACATTTTCTGGTTGCGTGGAATGTCATGTACGCTATGTAAGCGAGAAAGAATACAATAGCTTGGTATTTACGCATAACAGCCATGCTTTCGCTATTGTCAGCTCAGTTGGCGCTGTTGCGAACACTAGAAGCTTCTAGCCTTAATTGTGACATTTTGCTTATTTGTAGCTTAATCAAATGTGCTCCAAGTGGCATTATAAAGTGCTCTTAGTGCTAATTGTAACATGGTTTGTACAAGTAAAAGTTTTTTTATTTTACTGGTTGTTGAGTTTTGCTTTGGCTTTAAGTTCATTTTCCGCAGCGATTTCTGCCTTTACTGCAGCTACTTTATTCTTTAATGTCCTATAGGTTGATAAATACATTTATAATCTTCATTATATCGCACCTTATCTTTCTAAATATAAAGTCTAGATCTCGTTTGATTGTTTTTAACATTGAGGTATTTCTGTTGTAGTCTCGTGATAATGTACTCAAAAACTTTGCACAGTAGCCATTAAAGTTAATTAGAGCACGTTTTGAAGCAAGTAATCTTTCCTTTCTGAAATAATATTAGCAAAAGTGTCAGTTTAAGCGTTAAACGCACGTTTCGTCCTGCATGTATAGTACATTGGCCATATGGTGTCCGCTAATTAGCGAACTAATTTCTTTAGCAAAAACGTGCGATGGGAATACCGCTTGTTGTGTTGGAGTGGTCTTTATTGCTGTTTGCTGCTCTGTAGTATCGTCTGGTGTACTATCAGCTTTTACGTCAGCGTTATCTACGCTTGAACCTTCTTTAGGGTTTTGGGATTCATTGGTAGCTGTTTCTGGCGTTTCAGTATTTTTTATTTCGCTCTCGGCTGTATTACCACTGACCGTGTCAAAACTGGCGTCTCCACTTGAATTATCTTTATTTGTAGCCATAATCACATTCTTTCATTGCATTGTAGAGCAAAAAATTGACAATTTCAATGTTAGTCTCTTACAGTTTCTCAGAGTAGTTATTTCAAGTTCAACAGCCCACATGTCCTCCGTAAAGGTAGAAGTCCAAAAGTCATCAAAGGCAGCGCGTATTGACGCCCATACACACATAAAAGGCCTTGGTTTGCGTGAGGATGGTACCCCTGAGGACGTTGGCGCTGGTCTAGTAGGCCAAAAGGCTGCCAGAGAGGTATAACATGTTCTCAGCCAAGTTATTTTGAAGAAAAGGCTGTAACAGTATTATAGAGTAACCCTAACGCGTTTTAGGCTGCTGGACTAGTCGTTGATATGATTCGCTCTAAAAAAATGGCAGGAAGGGCGCTACTATTCGCTGGTGCTCCAGGAACAGGTATGCTGCGTAAACAATACGAATCACCGGTTTTTCGCTACCAGAAAAGTTATTGCGTTGGCAAAGCTAAATCTTTACTTTATAACCCATCGTGCCCATGCTTTATCTATTACGAGTATTTAAAAAAAAATACATCTCACTTTAACAAAGGTAAAACTGCTCTCGCCTTAGCCATGGCACAAGAGCTCGGCCCACGCGTACCATTCTGTCACATGGTCGGATCAGAAGTTTACTCACAAGAGGTCAAAAAAACAGAAATCCTTGCAGAGAATTTCCGCCGTGCTATTTGTACGTAAACGCAATCAAAACGTTTTTAAAAAAAGCGCCAAGTTTTTTGGTGGATGACAAAATCATTTGCACAAAAATTCTAAGCAGAGATTTAGCTATACGTATTCGAGAAAAGAAGGAAGTTTATGAAGGTGAGGTTACAGAAATGACACCTGAAGAGATGGAAAATCCTCTTGGAGGATACGGCAAGACGATTTCACACGTTGTAGTTGGTTTAAAGACAGTCAAAGGTATATATTTAATACTTCATTTTTTTTTTTGGCTTTGATGAATTATTTTCGTGTTTTATTGCGTTTCAAATGTACTGACTTGTCTTGCAAGGTGTGAAAAAATTGCGATTAGATCCTTCTATCTATGAAAGTTTACAAAAAGAGCGCGTTGAGATTGGTGATATTATATACATTGAAGCCAATAGCGGCAATGTCAAAGTACACAAAAAAACGAGATTTGAAAAATTGTTATCCTAACTTGTCTTGTTGTAGCGTGTTGGTAGATCTGATAAATTTGCTCCAGAAGTAGATCTAGAAGCTGAGGAATATGTACCAATACCGAAAGGAGAAGTACATAAAAAGAAGGAAATTGTTCAGGTAAACATTTTTGTTGTTTTTTTATTTAAGCAGTATCTCATTTTCTTTGCTAGGATGTTACACTCCATGACTTAGACGCTGCAAATTCAAAACCCAAGGGTGGACATGATATTATTGCTACTCTTAATCACCTATGGGGTAACAAAAAGACAGAAATAACTGAGAAATTACGAAATGAAATTAACAAGGTAAAAAAATCTTTTACAAAATTTATTCTTTTGTTGACCTTTCTTGTTCAAGGTCGTAAATGAATACATTGAAGATGGTATTGCAGAACTCGTACCTGGTGTTCTCTTCTTAGATGAAGTTCATATGCTTGATATTGAGTGTTTCACTTATCTCAACCGTGCTTTAGAAAGCAAGTTAGCACCTATTGTAATTTTCGCTACAAACCGTGGTGTTTGCCCAGTTCGGTATGTCACTTGTTTTTGGTGTTAGTGCTTTAAGTCTAACCTTCTTTGTTCTTTTAGTGGCACAGAAATAGAGTCTGCTCATGGTATACCTATGGATCTTCTCGATCGTCTATTGGTAATCAGAACTGAGCCTTATGAGGCAGAAGCAATGCTCAAAATTATTGAAATTCGAGCAGAAACTGAAGGTGTCAAATTATCAGATGGAGCTCTTGGTATTCTCACTAAAATTGCTGGTATCAGTTCTTTAAGGTAAGTTACAACAAGGACTACAATAATCACTTCAATCAATGTTTCTTATGGTTTGTTTGTAGGTATTCGTTGCAATTGTTAGTTCCTGCTCAAGTTATCGCTCGCTCTTCAGGAGCAGATGATCCTGTAGTACAAGAAGAACACTTGAAAGAAATATCTACACTATTCTTGGATGCTAAGCAATCTGCAAGGCGTTTGGCTGCCGGAGAAGGGTTCTTGTTATAAAATATTGGCTTTTATTTGCTTTTATTTTTTTTTTGAACCTTGCTGTACAACACATAATTTTGGACTCTGTTGCGGTTTTTTTGGCGCTACAGCATTTATTGCAAACAAGAGTAAATCTGTGCTAATAAATGGGTGTAAATTTGTTCAATTGTACTTTTGTTAGCGTACTAGTGTCGGTGCGCTTTTGTTGCATGGTTTGTAAGCCTTTTTTCGAAACACAAGCTATGTACACTAGAAATACGTTGAATTTGTATTTTGGCTTTTTCGTGTATTGCTTTACGAGCTTTGTAGCATTTAGTTGGCGTATAATTGCTTTCTAGTTGGTACGTAAAAAGATATGGTTGTTTACTACCTATCAGTATGGTACTGATTGCAATTAGATATGCGAGGGCATTTATTTATGGTTTTATGCCTCGTTGGTGTTATAACTGGTGCAACCATAACAGTAGATGTATTTCGCGACACTGATGGCAGTGGTATCCAGGATGGAGCTGAAGTGCGAGTTGGTGCGTTTTTTGTCAACTTTCACTATTTTAGCCATTAACACAAGAATAGGTGCCAATGACGTCACAATAACCTTGTTGCGTCGTGATGCAACCGATAATGTGCAGTTAGCACAACAACAAACTACCAGTGCTGGTAGTGTTTCATTCACCGGCGTCACTGATGATGATTACAGATTAGAGGGTACATAAAAGAAGAAATGGTTTCCATTTCGGTTGTCTCAACCGTTTTCTTTCAAACAACTGTCTTATCTCTTTTCTACTTGCCTCTAAACCATTCATTTGACATTCCTTAGTTAGCTCTGCAAATGGTTTATCTGCTACGGCACCACCTACTGTTCCTACAGGCGTATCATCGCAGTTTTTTGTAGATTCCTCTTACGAGTAAGTGCTCAATCTTTGAAACTTAGGTCACCTCTTCCCTTTGAAATTAACATGTCATTTTTGTAGTTTGACTATTGCAAGTAATGCTGACGTAACTGTTAATCTTGGTGTTGTCCAAAAAGTACAAATTGGGCAGTTTATTTTCTTTAATGATAATGACGGAGATGGAGCATTTAATGCTACAGTAGATGAGCAATTTGAATTTATTGCAGGTTATTATATGAGAGCTGGTGATGACCAAACAGTGGAGGTACGAAAAAACTAACAAAATACCTTAACAAACAGTAACACTTGTTGACACAACATCAAGAATATTTTGGTTTTTTTTTTTCGTAAAAGTGCCAGCGCATACTACGTACATGGGTTATTTTTAAGTCCATCACGTGCTTTTTCAGATTTGGTTTTTTTTAATTTGTTCATTTTTTTCATAGGACAACATTGTAGATGATTGGGAGGCTGACACAGGAAATATTACAATTTCTGTTATTCCAGGAGATATCATTATTTATGTTATTTTCCCTGAAAACTCAAAGTTGACAATACCCAACAGAGTCGTTCCAGGCCTTCCTTCCAGTGAACTGTACGATTTTATTATACAATATACACCATATGCTCATGAGTGCATGCTAGAGAGGATACCTTATCAGTTGTACTTGACACTGGAGACCGTGCTGTAGGTAAAGCATATACGGTACGACACTATTGCTTCTTAAGTAGCTCCTCTGATGAGTAATCGTAGGTTACTGAAGGTCAGGTTGTTGCAGGTGTTACAGCAGGTCTTTACACTCCTGTAACGCTCGGGCCTATATTAGTTTGGGATGATATTTCACGGTAAGTAGCAAGTAACAATTGAAAGTATTTTTGGACTTAAGTATCTTTTAGGAATGGTGTTCAAGAGGAGTTTGAAACACCTCTACAATTAGTAGATATTATTCTAAGCGATACACGTAATGTATGGCCAAATCGTACGCTTATTACAAGCGAGAAGAGTGGTACTGTAATCATCGAGTACGTCATCACGTGATTCTAAAGAAATGTTACTAAAGCTGTCAAAAAACAAATAGAGACGTGCCACCATCAGACTATAATTTGATTATCGTGCTTCCAGATGACTTCCCAATGATATCTCCAGTTAATCAAGGTGTAGACGAATCAGTAGATAATGATTGGCCTCCACCTGATAACGTACGTCTAATTTACTTGTAGTCACTCTGATCGTCCCCTATAGGGTGTTTTAAGACTTGAAGTAAGATCAAGTGTTGATATTTCAGATTTGGCTGCTGGATTATTCAATCCAGGTTCGTTTTAGTTTTTAACTCTGTACTTACTTTTCATCCGTCGTATAGATGTTGATCCACCTACACCTGCTCTGATTATTAATAATTCCAATACTGAAAATATTCGTATAGCTGTAGCTGTAGGAACATCATTAGCACTCATCCTTCTTATACGTATGACAGAAAAACACTTCCAAACTCTTAGTTAACTTTCTGTTTAGTGATTATTGCATTTATTGTATACTGGTGTTTCTTCCGAAACACTGGACCTACAGATGTAGAACTTGCTATGGATTTAATTGAGAAGGCTAATCTTATTAAAGAATCGGAGTCTAAGCTTCTTAAAGAGCGAAAGACATGTACGTTATACTTTACCTTTCTTGTTCTTTTTTTTATTTTTTGTTACTTGTTGTTCAGCGGCTTGTACATCACTGCCAATCATGTACTTACCAAAATTATAGTGCGTAGGCTAGAAACAGCTCTATTGAGCAGAGAAAAACTAGCATCAAAACGAGAAGATAATGCTCGTAAACTAGAGAAGACAGTACTTAAAAGAGAGCGTGCTGTAGGGCATATGGAATTGTATATTTACGAGACCATAAAGGTTGGTGATAGTGAAGCTAATCTTAAGACATTGGGCCTCAATCTAGATAATGATGCTGACGAGTACGTCTTTGTTATTTCATTTTTGGTTCACATCAAAATACAAACTTTTTACCTTTCTTATCTATCTCATTCTTGGCAAGACATTGTGATAAAAGACTCGTATTTTCATTCTAACGCTTTCGTAGAAATGGTGATGAAGATAGTGACGATGATATTGATCCACAGATTAAGGTATGTGTACCACTGGTTGTTTTTAAACGCTGTTCTCCATAAATTACTTGTGATCTTACTTTGAGCCTTAGAAAGCCCTTATGCGTTCAAGAAACGCTATGAAGAAACATAAAGTAGTAAAAGAAGCTATTACAACACCTGATAAGAAGAGACGCGCCACTTTTGGTGGCAATGAAGACGATGATGGTACCCACTTATTTCTGTTTTTTTTATGAATTTCTTATGTTGCACACAAAGCGCCTTGTCTTTCGTGTATCTGTTTTTACTCTACTAATAATTAACTTTCTCAGATATAACTGCTGCCAAGAAGATTATGGCAAGAGAAAAAGCAGCACAAAGAGCTGCTGAAGAAGAAGAGGAGTGAGTTTTTTGGAATTAATAGTTGTGTTTTTTTTTTGGCTTTTATTGACTTTTTCAAAGCTCATCTGGAGATTACGAAGAAGCTATCATCAGACGAAAGAAAAAATCCAACAAAGCAGATATGGTACGTCATTAGAGTTGAAGTCCGATTCTCATCCTTTTTTGCAACAGATTGAGCTTGGAAGCATACCAACTGCACGTGATATGAATGAAATACATGCAGACATCAGTACAAGTGATGAAGAAGATGATGAAAGTAGTAGTGATGAAGACGATGAAGATAGTGATGATGATGATGATGATGAAGATAGTGATGATGGTCAAATAGTTGATGTTGGTCTGACGCTTATGTAAAGAAATAATTATTATCCAAAACAAATATTCAAGAAAAAATTTTCTCTTCATATTATTTGTTACAATATCCAGTCAGCACTTCCATAATGATTCCTGCAAAAGAAGTGAGAGAAATCACTGAACAGCTACCAAGGGTTCCTATGCATGTTCACGGAAAAAACCAACAAAGAACATAATATATTGTTACAAAACGATATCGTGAGTACATACGACGAAAAAGGTTGACAACGACTGTGTTTATTTACAAAAAAGAGAGGGGATCCTTGCACTACTTTTTGAAAGATTTACTCCATAGTTTCTGGTCTTTCTTTTCTTGAATACGTAAACGACAATTATGACGTTCATAGAACCTTTTAAATACGCTGTCACTATTTTCAATATCAGGTTGTATTGTTAATGCTCGTTGGAAGTCTCTAGTTGCTTTTTCTGTTAGATTTTGCTCGCTATAGCTAAATCCTCGTCTATATAAGGCCTAGAATTTAAAACAATCAGGAAAGACCAAGTACACCAAAGAAAAGAATTGTAAAAAGAGAAGTTGGTTTTCAGAAAAAATTGAGAAAGAAAATAATTTTTTACCTTAACGTTCTCTTCATCAAAAGAAAGGGCTTTATTACAATCTTCTATAGCAGATGTATATGATTTCAAGTATATCAAAGTCAGTGCCCTATATTAACAATAACGTGAACATGGTTTGGTAGAGTGCCGTGAAAAAAAAGAAAAGACAATTTCCATTGAAGGTTGATTATTGTGTTGATAAAACGTGCTTTAGTAAAGCACTCAAGTTTTCATTAATAATCAATACGTCATAAAGTATGCTTGGGTTTTACAGTAAAAGTAGATTTTGACATACCTGTTGAGGTAAACGAGATGTTTGGCTGATTCTATTTTTAGTTTCTTTTCGTCAGTTAGGTCTTGAACTATATCAAAATCGGCAAGACACTCAATGGACTAATACATGGTTAGAAGTCTGTAAAACATACAATGATGTAAAATAATTGAAGCTATTGATTGTAGACAACAACAACCACAACAAAGCGACAGTGATCGAAAAATAATAAAAACAAGATATATGGAAAGTGTAATATGACTTTTTGTGTTCACGTACTTCTGTGTATTTTATGTTTGCTAGCTTGAACCTCTTTCTCTTGAACAATATGTTGCCTTCAAGTCTCAAAGCACTAGATTGTTCAACACCATATTCTACGTTTACATAGTAATTCTACAATAAAAGTGTAAGTTGTCACGTTTTGAAAAAAAAAACCCTCAAAGTACCTTTCCTGAGCGACCTTTCTTCTTTTTAGGTGGAGGTGTTACGTTTTTTATTTCTATCCAAAATAGAATATCAGATTCAGGCGGTATTTTAGGTGGACAACCACATTGCTTGTAACTAATAAAACTTATCAAAAAAAGAATAAAGCAACAAAAAAAAATATGTTGAAACTCGTAAACGAAGCCAAATGACCAAAAAGAGCACTTACGCTCTGGACCAGTGACCAAGAAGAAGCAATTGTGTTCCTGCACGTAAATCAAATAATCCGTAATCCAACATTGAAAGTACTTCGCCTTCACCAACTTTAAACTACGTAGGAATAAACAAAGAAAAATCTGAGAAAAAAAAGCAACGTTTGTGCTGTACCTTAAGATTTTCATTTCTAGCAACACTACTATCAAAAACAGTATCATTTGGGAGACGAGCCACATAATGTACTATAAAAAATAAACATCCACAGCAAATACAAAGAAACTTCAGCCCCGAATGGACAAACTAATTAAAAAACCGACTGTTTTTTTTTTTGGAGTTAACTTACGTTCTACGCGATGCCCTCTTTCTACAATATCTCGTTTTCCTTCCTTCAATACAATTCTACGTAAAGTACCATCTCCCAAAACATCAAGGGCAGGAGTGGCTTTGTCTAACTCGTTAAACTTTGCAAACGTGTAATCTGGGGCTGAACGTTTCATGTCATCGAGCGATACTATAGCAACCTGGCAACATGAGAGTAAGTGGATGGACATTAATTGTATTAAAGTACCCCATCATCAGTAAACAAATCCTTTTCTTCCTTCACAATTTCAGGAAGATCTGATTTTTGCTGATTTTGTTTGGGAGGGTTTTTATCGTAATTTTCTTCCTTTGCTTTATTTAACTTCTCTTTGTTAATGTCTTTGCTTTCATCATCTTCGCCATCTTCTTGTTGGAAATTTTGTTGACGATTGAGCCATTTAACAACCATAAGAGCAGCATTATGTCTAGCCTATACGAATTATTTGAAAGAAGAAATAAGAACAGCTGCAGTTCTATTCATTCACACCCATAGAAAGACCTCACGTTTTATTTTGCAAATAAAACAATATTTTCAATGTGAGGAGATGAGAAAAAAAGCGAAGAATATGAACGTTATGAACTGTAAAGGCAAAAAAAAAACACTCAAGAAAACTTACTGTTTTCTTTCCTTGTGATGCAAAATCTGGTTGAAATTCAAAAACCTGGTCCTCTATTGTAACAATAAACCTATTCAAATACGTTAATGAATCAAATACAAAAAAGAGGTAAAATAACCTTACTTGTAAACAAATGGACCACCCTCAGGATTAGAAGGATCTTCCTCGTATCTAACATTAAATATTTCAGAAGAAGCGATCTGTTTAAACTCATTCAGAAGCTGTGATGGTGTCTTCCTATTACCCCATGTAGCAGGATCATATTTTTCAGGGAACGGATCCTCATCTTTGCTTTGAACCTAGAAACCGTTTAACACGATAAAAAGCTCCAAATCGTTCAAAGAAAGAAAAACAACAAGCTTGACGGCTTCCTTCAAGAGCTCTATGGCTCCTTGACCACAAAAGGTTGAACAATAAGTATAGTACCTTGTTCGCTTCTTTCCCCAAGTAGAGATTAGTAAAACTAAAGCTCTTGGGTTGACTCTTTTCAAGCTGTCTCATCATCTTTGTGTAGTGGTATCTAAAATACGTTAATAAAGCATACGTTTACGTGCCTGCCTTAGTGAGCATAAATCACGTACATTTCTAAATGACGTCCTTCTTTGTTCATGGCAATAGCGTCCCCATAAATTTCGGCTTCAGTTACGCTTGTTGCTCTGAGAGAAAAAAATTAGAACTGTATTTATGGTTTAGAAGTAGTTATACCTTTCGTTTAACGCAAGGCCTTGCTCTTTTCCGTTTTTATTGTAATAAAGATCAGTCTCAAATCGCGTTGACATTGTAGCACCTAGAAATACCTTGTTAGCAAGCGAAAACGCGAATAACATGATTGAATCTACAAAAAAGACGATTCTGATTGAATATAAGTATTGTGCGTCTTGTGTACCCCATACGGTGCTGGCGCCTATTTCTTTAGCGTTTAAGAGCGCTTTCATGCTAAATGTCAATAATAAGTAAGCTTCAAGCGCAATAACTGTATACCTCTGCTCTACATGGTCTCTAAGCACAGATGCGCTGCTAATACGAACGTCCACATTGCTTGAGATAACTACAACGTGTACAGACTCATCATAATGCTCACTGTCATCTCGAGGACCGTTAACGTCCGTTGAGTGGTCCATGTGTAGTTGTAAAAACAAAAAATAAGATTGACAAATTGCTATTAAGTCAATGTGCACTATCAATCACGTAAAACACATCAATCTCAATTGTTGAACGCGACATCATACTTAGTTTCTAGTTAGATGTAGATGTTATCTAACTAGTCTACAAAAGCTCAAAGTTTACAACAATTCTCAAACACCGATATTTGGTCAGCTTCTGAGCATAAATTTAGTTTATTGTACATAAAAGTCCAATGAAGATGTATTCTATTCGGACGTTACAGGTTTGTAACCACTTCCAGTTTTTGACTCTGTAGCACGACGCATCAAGAACGTGTAGATCATTAATCCTATTAACGCAGTTGTACCAAAAACACCAATAAAATAACCCACAAAAACGACATCTTTAGTTACTCCATACACACGTTCTTTCGCTATAAAACACAAAATCAGCAGTTATTATTACAAGCTACCTCCGTACCAACAAGGCAATTATCACCACAGCTACATGCTGCATCGCAAACATCGTATTCATAACGATCTATACGTAGTCAGTACAACTGAAGAAATACGTACTACTTCGAGGGGAAAATAGTTTTTCTTCATGTTTTACGTGCCTGGTGTTACATAAACTTGAGTTGTCAAAATAATTGTATGACTATCATGTTCTAAGCGCTTAGCACCTCGCTTAGATTGATGACGATGCTCAACAGCAACATCAAATTCAAACTCTACAAAATATGCTTGCCATCCTTTCTTGGCTGGTAAGCTTACACGATAGTGTTTAGGCTCTACAACAAGAGTTAAAAGGAATAAAAGATTTTGTAGACTACAAACTGACCTTCAGGTGTTAATTCTGTGGGTTTGTAAACGATTGATGATTCATCTGGGGTGTACTTTCTGAAATCGCGTGCATCTGGGTTGTAAGCAACCCATAAAGTTGCACGAGTAGGTACAACGTTAGTTGCTACAACAAGCTCTTTTTTACCATCTTCAGATCTTTTGATATGTTCTTCTGTAATATTAGGTGGTACTACGCGATCTACGATCACAGCATAAAAGGTAGCGATGGACAACCTTAACCGAGTTAAGCAAAGGCAGAAAAAAAAACCAAAAAAAAAAAGTTTCTTTTTGGATAGTTGTACGTACGTTATTCTCTCGTGGTACTCTGTTAGATTGTTGGCTACATTAGGTATGTAGCGAAGGAACTTTTGTCCTGTTAATTCATTGTAAAAGAATTGTGTAGAATCAGGTGGATAAAACTCGTCTTGAGCGGCATTGATAATGAACTTAGGTTGGCTAATACGGTTGTTGTACTGTAATGGATCAGTTAAGGTTATAGCTCGTAACCCCTCTTTTGTCTTTAGCCATTTCATTACGCCTTCATTTACATACTCTTCAAATGCATGACTCCAGTTTCCGTAGGTTCTATAAAACAATTAGCTTGAAGAAAACGAAATTAAGAAAGCCATTAACAAGTGACATACTGATGATGGTGATCATGTTGCTTGATGCTATTCAAACCACAATAAGATATAGGAACCAAAGCCTTTACTCTTTTATCAGTGGCAGCGATAAGCCAAGTAGCCCTAGGTATCAAGGTTAGGATAAAGAATAAAACACGACTCAATAGCAACAAAAAAAATTATACCATCCACGAAGCGAATCACCAACAACCACAAAGTCTTTTACATGCGGTAATTTCTCTTGAACAATTGACATTGCAGCAGTGGCAGTCCTTATCATTGGCAATTGTGCATGCTAAGGTAGTTTCATTACGGTAATTCAACCAAATATAACAAACAAAAACAATAGACAATAAACACCATAAAACGTACCAGCTTTGGTTGTTTACTGTTATGAAAGAAATTCATCATACTCTTAGCAAACAAAGCGTCTATAAAGTAAAGTAAGATATAATTAATAGGCATATATTTCTCGTACGTCCAGAGCGATTTCTAGGTATGGCCTCGTTTGCGAATTCTACTGGACCATTTGGCATTTGCCAAAGTTCAATTACAGCTGCTTGAGTGTGTACAGCTAGCTTGATTCCTTCAGGACTAGCTTCATTTGGTGTATCCTCTCTATTGTAGGCATAAACTCCAAGAGACGATTTCCAAGGTAAACGTACTTGTGCTCGTCTCCACGCAGTATGAAAATAGCAGTTTTCTCGTGATAGTAGTTCTTTGGTATCGTTCTAAACTGCGTTAAGATTTCCGTGACAAGTGTCCGTATAAGATTGATAGACGTAATGTAGGAGTTTTTTGAGCAAGTTGTACGTACACGGTCATCCAGTGTGCCCATAAATTGTTGTGGGTGATATAGTGTTGATCTAACCACAAGAAGGAGCTAAAGCGAAAAACATGCGTCGTATGTGTTTCGTACACTTTTGTATCAGCTTGAAAGCGTGAATACCTACAACGAGGTTAAATGGAATCAATATTAAATTTCAATGATTAGTAGCGCTACACTAAAGTATATGCGCAGCTGTAGAGCATTGTATACGGCTAATTTTCAAAATAGTAATACTGCAACCGTATTATTCACGTACACGTCAGACCTCAACACAGAGTACTTGTCCAAGTCACCATACTGTTTTGAACACGCAATTGCTACTAGCAGCGTTATCACTGCAACGTATTGTATAAGCATAGGTTGCTTTCTACGTAAATGGGGCAAGCTTGTGGATGTACCCGAAGACCGAAAACGACCACAACGTGAAATTTACAATTCGAGAAAAAACAAGCATAATTGCACTGTTTAACATTCGACAATACAGTTGATCCAGACGCGCTTGTACTGATGTTTAAAAGATACTTTATTAAGCTATTTTGATTTACTGGAACTTTGACACAGCGCCGTAAATTGTATTGACAAACCAGCTGCACGCGTAGTATCCAATGGATCCTTGAATAAAAATAAGCAAAAGGTTATTTGACATTTTTAGACAACATACCTGTGCAAACGAAAAAGGCGAAGCACATCATGAAGGAATAACCAAAGTAAAGAAGGACTAAGCGGAAAAATTAGTCAAGTGTGCACAAACAAAGAACAATTTAGCATACCTGGTACGAATCCAGAAATGTGCAACGTAGTGGCAAAGTAAAAGATAGAGTACAAAAACATGTAGAAGGCTGAAGCGCCAGAAGTCATGTATGATCGCCACCACCAATGGTAATCCTAAACGAAAAAACTTTAGTCAAACAAACCAAAACATATGTATACGTACCTCAGAGCAAAGTTGGAAGTAACACATTACAATGGTAATTTCAGCGCATGTAATGACAAGGATGATAAAGACCAAGAATAAAAAGCCAAAGAGGTAGTAGAATCGGTGTAACCAGATTGAAGAAAGGATAAAGAACAACTCAATAAAAACAGCTCCAAAAGGTAAAATACCACCCATAAGTACAGAGAAGATTGGGTGCATGTACCTAACACATGAGTTAGAAGAGGTCATTTCATACTCAAAGCATTATCGTACCAGACTTGGACTGGAATATGACGTGGAATCTGTTTTGGCTCACAAAGTGGTTTTACTTTCTCTCTACGCCAGGCAAAGTAACTTCCGAAGAAGCACAATGGTACAGAGATACCTTGACAGCCATTAGAAATTATAGCGAAAATGTCTAATAAAAAACGTACCGAACCACAAAGCAATGAGAGCGAGAAGAGCTGAGAATGGGATACCAGCAGATGAGTGCATACCCCAAAGGAAGCAACTCAAGAAAAAGAAAGTACCAAAGAAGATGCCAGGGAAGAACAAAGCAGTCAATAGAGCGTTGCGCTTCCATTTTTCACCACCAAGGTTTTTGTAGGTACGGGTTGAGAAGTAACCTGCAACAATACCCATCCACACAAAGAGAACAAGCATAGACATAGTTAAAGCACCTTTGTTTGCTGGGGAAAGTATTCCGAGAACAGCAAAAACTAAGTAGAAATAAGATGAAACAACCGGCAGACCGACAGTGGACGAAACTATCCAGCCAGGATTCAATCTGAAACGTACCCATAACAACAATAAACATTCCAGTGACTTGCATTCCTGAACCTACTAGGACAGAAAAGAGCATAGGGTAACGTGGAGGTCTAAATACATCGGCATATACAAATTTCCAACCAGTCTCATCAGGTTCTTCTACATCAGCAGTGCTGTTGATACGTGTAATTTCTGCGTGAAGTGTACGCATCATAATCATAGCAACCATACCTTTAACACATTTTTTAGCGTGTTATAAATACTAAAAAACTAGTTTGGTTTTTAACATACCAGATAAGAAAAGAACAATCATGAGGGAGTTGATGATAGAAAACCAGTGAATTTGACCATCACCGTTCATTGTAAGGTATTTATCCCAACGTTCAGACCATTTAATGTTAGACTTGGACCAGTTAACATTGTAAGTAAAGAATACATCAGTTTCTTTGTCTTCAGATACATCAAAAGGAGCGTGATGAGTAGCATCACAATTTTTTACGTCTATTCAACATGAGATACAAGCCGCGACAAGTTAAAATGCAAATACAAGGTTGAAGGGTTACAAATAAATAAAAAAAAAGGTAATTAAATAAAAATTTAAAGTGAAATTCATTGCGCTTTTCCGCCCACGCGTGGCATAAAAATTACTTTTTTAACCTTTTGACCAAACAAAATACGAGACAAGATAGTAATATGACCCAGAGAGGAAAAAAGCGACAATTTGAACGTAATACAAGTATTCTTTGTTGAAAAAAAGTGTAAAAAGAATCACCATACCTCCAGCATTTTTGTATGCGATAGATCTTGGATTAACTTCGAAAAATACAATTCTGTTACCATCATCTACTTCATTGTAGTGAACAAATATGTCGACGTGGTTATTCAAATGAGAGAATTTTTTTGCAGCTTCATCATTCTCGTCCTTTTGCTGGTAAGGAATTAGCGGTGGTTGTAAGGTATTTAATTAAATAAAAACTAACCCTAGCACCAATTGCGAAACCAACTTCGTAGGCGAAAGTGTCGTGATCAGGATCGGTGATTTTTTTCTCTTGCTCCTTTGTGAGGATTTGTTTACCAATACGAGAAGCAGAAGGGAGTGTTAAATCAATAAGCCTAAAAAACGAAACGTCAGCTATTATTGGTTTTTTTGTTTTATTGAAACTAGTCTACGTACCAGTGGGCTTTGTATTCTTCCTGAATTTTGTTCCTGTACGCAATTTAATAAGAAAATAAAACTTTCTGCTGTTCGAACCTCCAGTCTTTAACTTCGTCTACCGTGAGGTGTTTTTTACACAAGAGGTGACATTTAACAGTTTGGCGCATTTCTAACTAAGAAATTAATGTTAGTTTGTAAAGCAACGTGGACAATTTTTTTTGTAACCTAGCGCTCAAAACGCTCCAATATAGCTAATTTCGTAGTTTTACAAATTTGAAATAAAAAAACAAGTATAAATACCTTATACAGTGACGTTTCAATACTGTCACCAAGCACTATTTCGCCCAGGTTCTCTTTTGTCTTTTTGATGCTTTTGTCGTCTTTGTCTTCAGCATTTGCTTGTCGGCACACAGGGAGGTTGTGGTAGTTGTATGGTATCTGGGTTCGCACAGAGGTGATCTTATTAGTCCATACAGTGACCTTACCACCGTTGGCGTAAGTGGTCGGGCGAAATTCTGGGATAACGAAAGCGTGGCGAGAGCTAACAGATACAAGTGCCATAACAATGGTAAACACCAAAGCCAAAACACCAAAGGCAATAATGGCCTTGCCATTGCCTGATTTAACCATAGATTGCATCGTGGTTTACGTACAGAATGTTTTTGGGGCTATGGTCTCGTGTATAAGTGCCAATGTCGCTTAACTTCAGCACGAAATCACACATACATCACGCCGTAGTGATTTTGGGTGACGTACTAGGTGTGTGAAAGAGTTTGTAGTTTAATTTAGATTGTGACAAACCTTTTTTTGCGGTTTGGCTACTAATACGCGCAATAGGTATCATGGAGCGGGAACGCGTGTTTAGGAAGCGATCACGGTTATCTGTCGCCTTGACATTACTAGGGTAACACTGCTTACCCTATGCGTACTTACATTGATCAGATGTGTAGCTTACGTAGTTGGTATTGTAACATTCTTTGGTTATACAGAACTGTACAGCAGAAACACATATATTGACGAAAATGCGTTACAGCCAGGTATTGTGCAATTTTTGAAGACATTTGTTAACTATGACAGGTACCGCACGCTCAGGGTATAGCACAGCGGACTTTGAAGTGCGTATGATCTAGAAGCTTTTATTATCCTTAAATAACACATAGTACGCAACTCGTTTTACAAAAGAGTACTACGATCACCAAAAAAGTACAACTTACGCCAATAACACGACGTGGAGCAGGTATAACTTTTTTTTTCTTGCACCAACCACTTGTTCACTAAAAAGTTGCAATTACACTCACACGGAATTTAGAGCGACGTCTTCATGGATACAACAAAGAGTAGAAGCCTTAGGCTTTGAGAGTCATGTTTTGGAACACCCTTCTGCTAAAGTATGCCAATGGAAACTAGCAACGTTTCACTAACGTGATGACAAAAAAGGGAAACGGTTACATGGTTGTCGGCATCCTACGCGCACATAAAACGGATGGAAGTGCTTGTTTAGTAGTTACATCAAAGTACAAGCATATACAAGAGGACGTTAATCTAAATGATGGAGTCACAACAGGTGTCGGAGCTGTCTTGTCGTTTATGAAGTATTTGTCAGGTATTACAAGTTACTACAGAATGGCTAGTACATTTTACTAACAAATTCGCATAGATAAAGATTGGTTATCTAAAGATTACGTCATGGTCTTCTCCGGAGAACCTTTTGGGCATAGTGGTGTAAAGCATTGGCTAGCAGGTAGATTCGATAACCATGTTCAACATACACAAGGCGATTTACACCCGGTAATACTAAACTTACCATTCTAAAACTATGGGCAAATAGCTCGTTATTTATGTTTTCTGGTAGGACATTGGTGACATAGTTGCAGCTATTAATTTGGATATACATGATGCAGCCAAGTTTGAGGCGATAGCTGTACGAACTGGTACGTTTATGATGCTTTTGGTAGAACTCACACTGATATTGTTTTTGCACCAACTAACTTTTTGACGTTTTAGAAGGAACTAACGGTATTTTGCCCAACTTGGATCTTGTGAACCTTGTTGTACGCATGTCTCATACGCGTTACGGGCAATCTAAGATATCTTTCGCTGGTAAAAGCTCGGAACTTAGTAACCGAATTCAACCTGCGCTTGCTAGTCTTGTACCACCTGCGAGATTAGATTTGATTACTTTTATGGTTAATGCAGCGTTTGGTGAGCCGACTGGTGATCACGGAATGTTTTCAAAATATCACATCGATAGCGTCACGCTAGAAAATAAATCACCTAGCGGAAACAAAGTTAATGGCAAAACCATGGCAGCTTTTGTAGAGTGCGTAACCAAAAAAAACAGAAAAGAAGACTTTTCCGTTTCCTACGACTATTCCAAAAAACAACGATCTACAATTACTTTCTATGCGTGTAAAACACGTTTTTTAGATACAATTACGGTTTTTCTACGGGTAAACTAATTCGTTAAACTAATCTCACCTAGAATTCTGGAGGGAACGCTTCGCAGTCTCAATAACTTGATAGAGCACTTAAACCACGCATTCCATTACTATCTTATTTTAAGTTCAACCACATTTGTTCCAATAGCGCACTACTTTATACCGTTAGGTCTTATAATCCTTGGTTACTTTGGATGGGTACTTCTGTTATTCCCGCCATAAACGGTTTTTTTTTTTGCGCGTTTTTTTATTATTTCGAGATTTCACCTAATGTGTTTGTTAGCCCGCTTTCATACTTATGCAGGCGCTATCCGTGAACCTTTTATACGCATCTGGATTCGTAATATCAAGCCACGTTGCTGGTGGTGCGATATTTTCGTTTCCAATTATGGCACGCAAACTCGCGTACTCTGGGTATATTGCACCCGCTCTAGCGACTGACGAAAATGTATGAGCGTTTTTACCTTTTTCCTACTTTTCTTTTTTGCTTAAACTGCAGTTCACGATTTAATTTTATTGTTTATTAGATCATATACGCATGGATTATATTTACAGCGGTTATAGTGATTGTTTTATTTTGGGTTGTGTTCCCCTTCTTTTCTTCTGCCTTTAAGGTTCCACGAGACCGTAAATATAAAGATAAGAGTGATGATATTGTTGAGTTATATTCGTACGAAGACATTCTGACTGAAAGAACGTCTGTACTCTCAGTACGTCTTTATTTTTTTTTAGTAGTTTATTGCGATAACACTAATGGTTGCATTGTGCATATTATTATTATAACGGTTTGACACCGGCTCTTTCTAGAGAGATCTAATTTTACATCTTACAAAAAAAAAAAAAAGAGTTAAAAATAACTCTCTAACTTTCTGAGCTTTTTACCTCTTTACATTTGTTTTTACCGATTCATAAATATACTCATGATCATCCTTATTTTTATAAAAGGCGCTATCGACTATTCCTGGGACAATGTTCATTGGTTGTGCTTCGCTCGTTAACTTTTCATTTTGTTTCTTGTCTGCTGTTGTTATTGTACCTGCTTTTGGGTTTTTGCGTACGTAGTAATATCTGAAATGCCCATTTGAAGAAATTGGGCCAAACAACAAAAAAAAAAAAAAAAACGAAAAAAAACTAAAAACTTTTTTTAGACGCAACGAAGAATAGCCTTTCACGGACATTGCAGCTTATCTTATTGACAATACTAAGTCCTCCCGGGCTTTTAATACTGTTTGCGTTATATAATGACATGACGCCATTTTCAGTACTTTTGCGGATGGTACAAGGATATGAAGCTTATGGAACGCTTATACATCCATTTTTTTGTTGCGTTTACACGCCTCTCGTGATATTACAGATAATGATTCTGCTCCGTAAATAAATCTGGATGGTTGATAGTAAACAAGGAATGCGTGTACAACAAAAAAACTTTCTTGTTGTTTTTTTTTTTTCTATTCTTTGGCGCTAAAAAAAGATCTGTGTACTTGTTTGTGTACAGTACCGTTGCTACAAAAAAATAACGTGTATTGTTTGATCAGTTGGTAAAAGTACTGTCCTCATATTAAGAAGTTTAGTTCACTTTCCAGATAAAAATAAAAGCACCACAAAAAACTCGTGACTTTTTAAAAAGGATTTTAAGTCGTCAAGTTTGCGACTTATTAATAGATTTAAGAATTCCACCAACACACCAACACATCACCTCATAATGAGCAAAAAGGCCACTCCACTGTCTACAGAGACATTCACTGAGCTTCTTACCACGCTCCCAGATGTAAAACCAGACTATTCCAGCGGTTTTCTTGTAGAACATGAACACTGCTATGTTTTACATTTTACATACCGCGACGGACCTGACTACAACTCAATACAAGCTGCAGTTAACGACTACATGAAAAACAGGAAAGTTTACGAGACACAACTGGGATCTTCCAACAACGATAAACCAACGCCTCCACGAGGTATTCGAAAGCCACAACCGGTTCGCCCGCGCTGCGCGAGACAACTGACCAAACCTGTACCAATGGCAGAGATCAGCGGCTATACACCTAAACTGGTCAAATGATCGAAACTAACCAACTATGGATTTTTTAAAGCCACCCCAGAATTTTTTTTTACTTAAATGGCTAATACAACTCTCTGGGGATACTACAATTTTGTATTATCTTGTTACACTTTGTATAATGTATAGAAAAAAAAAACACATTAAAATATACCCAGACACCTCCCGCTTTTATATAATTAATCGCGTGGTTCGTGTCATTTTTTCCCTCTAACTTGCAGTCGCTTTTTCTTATCGTGGTCCCCATATCTGTAAAATTTGAACAAGTGCGAAGGCGGCAAATGTTGAGTTGTTTCCGAGGTATCAGACGCTTCTACCTAGGCGTCCAAAGCGATTAAAACAAAAAAGGAACGGTTGGGAAAAAGTGAGGTTAGAATTGCTTTTGGTTTTTTTTTTTCTTGTATTCTTTTTTTAGATACCCACTAGAAAATACGCTCAATGTACACGCGATAGCATGATAAAGCATAATGACTAATACTATTATTCTACAAAAAAAGCTAGCGAAAAACAAATAACTTTTCACACTTTTTCTTTTTTCTTTGTTGTGTTCTTTTAACAAAAGCTAAAACTCTCCTTAAAAAGATTTATAAATGGGTAGTTGCTTGTTCTTGCAAGAATGCGTATTTACAAACTCGTACAAAAGGAGGAAAGAAATTACCGGTAATTTTTCGGTGTAAGAAAAAGTGCCTTTCATCCAAAAAGATCAACAAAGAAAATTTGTCGAAAAGGGTATCAAAAGAATGTATGAAAGCGTTTGGAAAGTATCGCAGTTTCAATTTTTTACAAATAAGGGAAGATGATTTTGTGAGTACCTTTCTAGCCAGTAAAAATCCTTCTAGCAAGAATATATGAACGCATATACTAAATTGAAGCGGTTTTGCGTCCTTTTTATCCTCTTTTTTGATTTCGCGCTCATACAAACAATGCATCTCTATAACGCGCTAAAAACGGAGTTAAACAACGCCACAGTATGCCAGAAAACATGAATGACGCGATTTTACGCCGTATAATCTAAGAATCAGAAAAAGTGAAAAAAAAAAAAGCATAGAAATCGCACCAAGCCGTCTACGCAAACCCATTCGTAAGTACACTTTGTCCACCCGCTCTTACCACGTTTCGTATCGTCCCGAAAATAGCAATACATGTTACAACGTGGTGTTATTTTACCTTTATGCTCATCTTCATTGCAAAATCGAAAACCGTGTAGTTGTAGTTTTTCTTGACTCTTTGAAATAATAGCTATACCCACTGTATTCGCATCACAGCAAAATAATGTTCCAGGACTTACCGGACATAATTTATGGAATAAGAAAGTAGGTAAAGGGGAGTTTGTAACGAGTTCTTCTCCGTGTACGAACCAGTATCTACGTGAAGTTTTTAGAGTTATACTCAGTACTAATTTTGTACACTCCAAGCAAAATAGCGGTATTTTAACTAAATATAAAAGAATTTGTCATTTGTGTTTCTATACTTAGCATTGAACTAAAGAATACGCACTCTTTTGATTCACCCATGTATACAGTTACTCTACTGCCTAGTCTATCGAATTTAAACTTTTGTGGTTTCATATGATTTAGTTTATGAATTCCCAAAGCAACACCGCTCTCTTGCCCAAAGTGAATGACTCTAAACCAAGGAGTAGATGAGCAACTAACAAATAGACCGTTCTCTAGGCCGCTCTAAACATAATTAGACGCATAAAAAATAAAATAAAGAAAAACTTGTCAAAAGAATTTTATTTTTATCAGATTTTCAGTTTCCAAAACTTTCTACAAATGAAACGTACCATGACAGCTGATTCCATATGCGAGCGCTTAGATGGTATTGAGATGCTGTAAAACTCCATTTCCTCCTTTAAGCGCTCTGGCGGTATGTCCTGAGGCGTTTTGTGAGCGGAAAAAATGGAAAATGGTTTTGTGATGTTTAAATACGATCATGAGCGTTGTTTGTACCTCTAAATAGCCATACTTGCTTGTACGTAGGAAATCCAATAGAGGACTGAAATATTTTCCTTTTAATAAGCGTTAGTTACTATTTTCGCTTCTTCAGTTATAGTAATGAATAGATATGTATTTTTGAGCTGAGTTTAAGCTTTGTGACATTGTTTGTGTTTCTGTGTGTCGTACCGTTCCTGTCTATAAAAATATAGCCTTCTTCATCCTTCAAAGGCGAGAATCGACCAGATAGAAGCGATGTGAAGAAGTTTTGCCCACTTTTTGTAAGCGTACTGTTTATATTAGCGCTGATGCATACTATGTACGTTTATAGAGTACCTAGAAGTTGTAACGAACCTACGTAAAAATTAGCTAAACGGCTTCTTACGCTGGTACGTGCTTTACTCCGCCAATATTTAGCTTTACAATTTGTTCTAGAGCGATGTTATTAAAACTACCCCGACAAAAACAATACCTTTGGGAGATGCTCTCCTCCCGTCATTCATTTATGTTACTCCAGAATGTACATTGTAAAGATACCAGTACAAGTCTTACTTAATCAGAGTTCACCGTTTGCCTTGTTGCGTCACTGTGCGACTGTCTAGTTTTTGCCACGAGAATATAAGGGTATCAATCTATGACCATTTTTGTGATCGTTTACAATTTACGCAAGTTACCAACGGACCATCAACTTTCGTAGTTGAGGCAGTGAGTGGCTGAACGTACTTTTAAATACTGAGACGAGGTGGCGCTCCTCAAAGTTGTTATTTTCAACTCCTTACCAGTTACTCAAGCTACTACGTTTCGAGGTATGCGCACATACTAACAGCTTGAGAACACAGCTCTCATCTCAGACAAGATGGGCGAACAATGAAAGGAATGGTAGCTGTAAATTGAATCTTTTGGTCTTGTGTGGACTTTACTTACATACTCCAGACTTAAAGTTGCCTCAGTAGAATTGGGATCTCAGTGTCATTGTAGGGACAGCATCCAAGACAATGAACCCAATGGCACCGAGGTACTAGAAGTTTAGTATAAAATTGAAGAATGAGTGTACCCATTTCAAAGTAGAACCAATAACATACGCATCCATCCTGGCGTTCCACAAATTTGTCACGCCCCAATTAGGTTTGCTATTTTACCTCTTATAAATGTATAGCTTGAAATGCATCCAAATCTCTTTGAGTGCGACCTACATTACACTTTAGCAAAAAAAAGATAAATTTTGTTGATTGATTGTTCATACCTTAAACCCACTTAAAACAATTTTTGAATCCGCGTGAAGCAATTGGATACAAAATTTGGACAGTATAGAGTAGCAACCTTGTCACTACATTTAAGACAATGCATGCAAGTACAGCATGCCGTATCACAACACGGCAAAAACCACACAGTTTTAGTTTGAGGTTTGTTTATCGCAAATAGTCCACAAACGTAGTATTGTAAAGATAGGCCACGTCATAAGAGCAAATAAGCATAACAAGAATCCACTATTGTAGTGACAGAATGGAGTGCAGCAATTACTATGAAAAAAGTGAGAATAGCTAGATAGCTAAAAAACCTGTTATTACCATGTGTTTTGTCGTGCTTGAAGCTTTGAGATTTCAATATGAGAATAATCTGAGCTTTGGACTAGTATCCAAAGCACACAATTAAACGTATATCATGTATTACAGGTTTTTGTGAGTGCCAAACAGTTTTTAGCTGAGGACGCCACAAGCAGTTGTTCTGCAATGTAACTGACTTGTGTACTTACCTTGGATACTTTAGACGATGACATTAAACGAGATTCAAAAGCTGTATCATACAAGAAATAGCGCTAAGGGTTCTATAGCTATCAAAAAAGAAAGCACACAAGAGAAGGTATGTTGGAACACTCTTCCATTTTGATTCGAATGGTTGGGATAATAGTTCCACAATTGCAAATAAACCTTAAAACAAGTACAATTCAGAGAAACTCTCTAACAATTCAAGCTAATGCAACCGGCAAAACTAATACGAAGCCTTAATTGATCTTGCAAGGAGATACTGTACGTTTTTATTCAGGTAACGTCACTAACGAATCATACATACAAAGCAAATGGATTGTAAGGGTTCCTGCAATTCTGAAAGTTCTGAGAATTGCAGGAGGTTCTGGAAGATGTCGGTAACTTAAAGATACTTTTTTTTACTGCTCTGGACTAAGACGCACAATGAAAATGTAGAGGTTCTGGGTGAACTGGTTCCAGAACATTCAGGAACCTGTCTATCTCCAATAAAGGTCTAGTTGTTTCTTATACCTTTTTAGAGCTTATCTCTTGTATACTCTCCTCCCGCATAACATACTTTTTTATCTTTCCAGTAACAGTCTAAAAATAGGTTGTTAGTGCGAGCTACGAAACAAATATCCTTTTCAACTGAGGGTCATTTTTGTTTTGTACCATTGGGAACTCTTTAACAAATTTCCAGTATTTTGGGACTTTATAATGTGCTATTTTATCCTTGCAGTATTCTTTAATATCTTTTGATGTTATTGATTCATCACGGAGCTTTACCCATGCGCATAACTCTTCACCATACTAAAAACAATAAATTGTTCAAAAACTCTTAAAACAAAAATAGCATTTTTTTTTTTTAGGTACGTACTACTTTATCTGGCACACCAACAACCTGAACATCCTCTATACTCGGGTGGGTGTATAAAAATTCTTCAATTTCTCGCGGGTAAATATTCTCTCCACCACGTATTACCATATCCTTCAAAACAAAGTAAATCGCAAATGAATCAAGAAAAAAAAAGAACAAACCTTGATTCTGCCTACAATTCGACAGTATCCATCCTTATCTATTGTTGCAAGGTCACCCGTCCGCATCCATCCTAAATTAATTAACGCTGATAATTGATTCTAGCGTGATACCATCCGTAATGGCTTCCTTAGATTTCTCTGGGTTGCGCCAGTACCCCTTCATTACCAAATAACCTACACGTTGATTAGCAAATCGTTTTGTAGGTAGAACCAAACCTTTTGTCCATAGTTCTCCTGTTGTATCAATAGGTACTGTGCACCCTTCAGCATCAACGACTTTACAAGAAGTGTGATCCAACGCTCTACCGACTGTCTCTGTTCTTAGTTCAGGAGGGTCCTCACCACTTGTCTAACACTACATAAGCAAAATCCACATCTTTGCCCTTTGTAGCTTTACCTGAAAAGAAACTGGAGAAGTCTCAGTCATACCATATGCGATTGTAACTTTTGACATGTTCATTTCATTCATGACACGTTTCATAACTTCAACGGGACATGTTGAACCAGCTACAAGTGAAACATTGTAAGATATTTGCGCTTGACGGTCACAGGCAAATACGTACCCATTATACCAGTTCTAAGTGTTGATAAATCAAATTCTTTGAATTTGGGGTGCTCTAGTTCCGATATGAACATAGTAGGGACGCCATGGAGTGCAGTACATTCGTATTTCTGAACAGCCTTTTGTTGAAGTAGTTAGCAGTCGCGAGAAGACTGTTTGTGTACCTGCAACACAGATAAAGGATCAAAACTTTCTCCTGGATAAATAAGACTTGATCCGTGAGTCATGGCTGCTAAGTTGCCTACACGATTGTCAGTTTGAAAGAAAGAAATGAGATAGAAAGCAAAATCACGTGGGGCGTTCCTAGTACTAATCCAAAGCAGTGGTATAGAGGTACAGGTACACAAAGACGATCTTTTTCAGTGAGTTCCATCATATCGCCAACAAAAAGGCCGTTATTTAAAATATTCCGATGAGACAGTGTTGCACCCTTCGGCGATCCAGTAGTACCTTTTGCAAGCAAGTTATTATTTTTGACATTGTTATTTTTTTTTTTCAATTGGTACCACTTGTGAATTGTATATTCACTGCATCATCACATTTATGACCAGTACGTATGGATGGGTCATCGGATAGAGCATAGACATCATCAAATTTTAGTAAATCTACCCATCATTAGTGAAAAGACTACATAAACGCGATTGGTCAATACCTTTGTAGTTTTCTTTACCAGTGTGAATAATGTATTTCAAAGATGGCACTTCTGTTGATGCTATTTTGTAATTGATAAGAATTTTCTGAGAATTGGTTTAAAAGTGGTATTACGTAGCGGCATTTCATGCCATACTTCTCTTAGCATCTTGACGTAATTACTTTTTTTAAAGGATGGCGTTATAACAATTGCTAAAAGAATCATCAGAAAGTACTGAGAAAAAAACCACCAAAGCCTTGGCTTGATGTACCTTTCATCTCGGATAACTGTATAGCATATTTCAGCTCATGTGTTCTATATCCTGGATTTATATTAACTAGTATTATTCCAGCTTTAGCAGTAGCAAGATGAGTTACAACCTAAAAGTGACATCAATCAATTTCACAAAAAAAATCAAAAAAAAGCCGTAGAAAAACAACGAAAACGTACCCACTCTGAGTTGTTCGGCATCCATACGCCTAAGCGATCTCCTTTTTTAATGCCAAGCTTGGCTAAACCAGCAGCGAACAGATTTGCGCGTTCCTAACGGAAATGTCAGTTTTACGTGACACTTTACCGTCGTACCTGTAGTTCTTTCCATGACCATGCTACGTCTTGGTGTAAAACACGCAACACTTCTTTTTGACCGTATTTGTCAACCTAAACAGTACAACCGCGTTAACAGTGTTATGCTGAAGCGACAAGGCGTGCCTGTTCGTCAAAAAACTCTCCTAGTGTTTGATTGAGTAGAACTCGGCGATTTTGTGGTCCTTGTACATGACTGATTGGGTAGTCCCGTTTGAGAGATGTTTTTACGATGAACGGCCGTTTTTCTGTGTTAGGCACTACAACACCAGATTCAGTATTAATTTTACCCTCATTATGTAAGTAATCTAATGGCCATAAGTGAATAGTAGCAAGAAAGTTAGTACGTGCGAGTATATTGTGTATATCTCCTTTGTGGTTGCGCTTGTACAATGTGACGCTTGGCTACGCGTTTAACACAAGTTTGTAGTGTAGCTAAGGCCATAGTACAGAGTATACAAAACTAGTGACGTTTCAACCGTTATTTAAAGTTATATTTGGCTTTTCTGTTACTGTAATGACAATAAGAGTTTTTCTAAGTCTTTGTTGTACAAAAACCTGAACTGGCGTCGGCTGTTTCACTGAATAAATATTTCGTAGCGCTGACAGGTTTCACCACCCAATGTGTAGTAGCGAAGTGTAATGTGTTTGTAACATTGACTGTCTTCACAGATCGCAACCAGGCGAATTACGAAGTTATCTTAGTTCATTGTATGTTGCTGCGCACGTGATAATTGTTATCAGAGCACACGTGCGCTTGCTTCGCGTAGTAAGCGGTCTAAAATTAAAACCAGCGCAAGTAATTTATACCACATAATTTCCGAAGCACGGGTTACGTTTTTTTATATGTACAAGTAGGTTGTGAGTAATTACAAGTCTGTTTCGTTTCGCTATTTACAAAAAAAGTTAGGATTTGGTAACTTTTTTTTTTCTATTCCTTCAATGCCAGTTTGTTGTTGAGTTCCTTCGTTTCATATTTCCGGGCGTTCCAGTGTACCGAGTTGGTAGCGCTAAGGAGCTAGTTCGTTTTTGGAGCTTATGAGTAGCTGCTCTTTGTCTTATGAAGTTCTAAAAGCGCGTGGGTCAGTATATCACGTCATACGCTTGAAGGGGTTTTTAAGAAGAACAGAAATTAAATGTCTTTTGCGTACTTCACGGTACTCCCGTCTCCTTGTAGTAACCCTACTTCTGATGCAAACGCGTTCAGGTATAGCGGTAAGGCTAAGACTCATTTTATCACGTGATGGCGGAGGAGAACTAGCGTCGTAAGACTCATCACCTATTGAAGCTTCAAGCTGTTCTATTGCGATGTATAGCTCATCGTATATTGATGGCCTCTGTGCTCTTGACGCTAGTGTGCTAATGTTCTGTAGTATGTTTGTCATCATTGTAGATTCCATGTTGAATTAATTTAGTTTCTGTTTTTTGAAACACGAGAGAAGTTCCACTTCAAAAAATGGAACTGAACAAATAAGATTTCTTGGCTTAATCTGTCAACTTATAGCGTGATCAAACGATACGTGAGACCGCCATAACAGACAGATTGTGTAACCGAGCTAGTGTTTGAGCGTGGTAATGGGACTTTTTTTGCGGAGATAACTCCATGACAAGCAATAGCACAATGGCTAACACAAACGGAGCTTCGAACTGTGTTTACAAACATTGGGTTTTTACTTCTTCTCGAAAATATGACACAACCCTTTTCTGATTTTCTTTAGATTGTCCCTTATCGAAAAGAGTTTACATACAAGCTAATCCGCCACTTACTGTCAATGAAGCTCCTGTTGTGAAAGACGCTTCATCGCTCAATAAAAATATGACTGTCTTTACAACATCTTCTGGTTCGCCAATTCGCTTCATTGGTGACAGCTCTGTTATACGTCTTTCCTACAAAATATTGTATAAACATGGAAAGTGTTAAACTTATGTATACATACGAATGCAGCTTGTGCTTTAGGTGTATTGTTTGTATTGATTATGGGTGTTCTTATAAAGGATGGACAAACTGCGTTTATTCTTGAGAAAAACCCAATGTCAGCTACTGTAAAAACCAGCTAATGGCACGCACCGTATACCTCTGGTTGCATATTCCATTGCGGCTCCTTTCGTCATACCAATGACAGCATGTTTGGATGCCACATAAGCGGTGTTACGTCTTTATAAAAGTAAGATATCGTGAGTTAGACTGAAACATGAAAAAAAAACCCAAAAAAGCTGGCACGCGCCAGCCCGCGTGACATACTTGAATGGTCCTAAGCCTGCAAGTGATGACATGTTTACAATGGAATATCCTTTGCCACCTTGCTTTATCATTTGCTTGGTTTCATATTTCATGCCTAAAAACACACTGCGCGTGTTAACTGCCATCTAGAGAACGTGTAAATAAGTACACCACGAAAAAAGTGCCTCTCAAAAGCGGAATGAACAATTTTGGAAGTAGCTAGTTGGGAAATTGCCGTTTACCTTTACGAACGGCTGTTGTAGCGTACCACTTTATCGTATGTGTCTGTGGGGTAGTCTTGAATGTCATACCAAGCGCCAGCAATACCAGCGTTATTAAACGCCATATCTATACGACCGTAGCGTTTAACTGCGCTGTCAACCATTCCTTTCACCTCTGACTCATTCGCGACGTTCAGTTTATAAAAATACGCTTCTCCGCCTTGTTATAACGTTAGCACGCTCAACGCAAAAGCGTACCATTATTTTTGATTATATCAACCGTTTCTAGGGCTCCCTCTTCATTAATATCTCCAACAACTACTTTAGCGCCTTCCTTTGCACATGCTATTGCCGTAGCTCTTCCAATACCGGATGCTCCTCCCGTAAGAAGTAATACCTTATCCTTAAAACGAGCCATTGCCACAAAAATTGTAAAAAAAAAACCAACTTTGCGAAAAGTCAAGATATTTGGAATTCCATGTCTTTTTCAAATGCTCATTGTTCCTCATGTGACGTATTATTGAAGATATCTTTTGAGCTCTCGTCAGTCACTTTGACATAGTGTGACTTGAGCAACTACGTTTTGCGAAAGTCACAGTTTTATAAAGGTACAAATGTTTGATTGTAGAACATCATGGTTAAGGCTTTGATAAACCTTCATGATGTGATTGAGAATTTACTATATTGACCACAGCTCCTCTAGTTCTTTTTTTACTCTCTCGGCTGAGGCTAAATGGGAACACAACCTTCCTTAATGGTTCAATATAGCAAATTAAAAGGATAGCTATGGTCACCAACAAAACCACTCCAATACAGCATCCAATCATAACATACATCAAAACGTTTGAGTTACCGCAATTCGATTTGTCAACATGGAACACAACTGATAGTCTACCTACAAAGTAGCGTTTAGTTATTAACAGTACGATCATATCTTTGTGGTTCTCACCTTCTTCAAGTTTATCTTGGACACTTACTTCTTCACATTCCTTGTTTGCTGTTTGAGCTTGAAGCGCTCTAAAGGAACCTTGCAGTTTATAAGCGAACATGCGTAGTTCTTACAGCTATTAGAATCATACCAACTGTACAGTCGTCAGCGTCATATTGTAGCACTGTGATCTCTTCTCCTGTTTCAACTGGTTTATTGTGCTTGAATAAGACATATCCATCAAAAGAAGCACAACCTAGGCGGGTGTTACTCAAGCAGTAGTATTACCAATTCACAAACGACTTGCCTCTCACTCTGACTTTCGCATTGTACTCAAAAACTAGCCATCCACTCCCTGAACATGTGATATTTTCCACTTTTACTTTCCCTTGAAATGTAATTGTTGTGTTTGGGTCAACAACAAGCTCTTGTTCATTGGGAAGAACCCATACAGCTTTCAAACACAAGAACTGCTGCGTAGGTGCTGTTCCAATACATTTAGAACGTGATCTACCGGTAGGTGGCAACGTTGATGTTTGATCTTGTGGAGGTAGTGTACTAATATTCGAATAGACAGTGCGCTACAAAGATCAGAATAGATTTTGGGTTGATTAACAGCTGCGTACAAATTGATATGCGCCAACATCTATGATTCTGTAGTCTCTTGTTATATTCTCTAGAGTGTATATGTTAACAAAAGATTACAATGATGAAACAGCTTACGAATATCCCATTGTGGTACATCAGGGTCAGCATCTGTTTATATCAGTATCTTACAAATTTAAAACAGACAGTACCTGTGAACGAAAATACAACATCAGAGGTATTCGTCAGTTGGTAATTACCACTTGCTATATTTTCGAATATGTCCGTGGTATTGAGGAACAAGAAAGAAGGTTGAGGGTACTCTCCATAGCCTCTGTACTCATGTGCAAAGTTATAAAGCAGTATGTTCTTCCAGCGAGTAACAGAATTGGTTGGTAGCGCAAGGGAATATGTATCTTAGATTGTTAAGTAAAGAGTAATAGTAGCATGGGATTCGTACTGACACCAACGGTTACAGACTTAAGAGTTGAGTTACAAGTGTATGAAATGACTTAGAAGACGTTAGTGTTAACTTGAGTAATGACAACGTACAGTCAGTGTTTTGTATAACCGAGTTATATACTGTAATTGAGTGATTACCACCACAACGGAATATGGCGCTGGTATTTCCGACTGTTCCAATAAAGAAAGTTCTGTCGAAGTACATTTCAGAATTACGCGATACAACCATTCCTGCAAAAAAATTCACACTTATACAGTTGCAACCGATTGTGAGGCTCACCAGGTGCAGTTGACTTTATGACTGCATCGTTTACGTGTACTACACTGTCTTCAGCATCAATAGAAAACTGAACCTAAACAGTTGTGTCAAACACGTGGACTTTTTATTTCTGTTCCTACCCCGTCTGAAAACATAACTATTGAACTGAAGTGTACGTGCGAACGGCGAGTAACTATTGTTTTCCGAAGATTGATACTTGAAGGTGTGAAGATGTCTCGTATGGTTACATTTGTGAAGGATACTAAACCTATAAAGCGCGTCACAACAAACATCACGTTTCTTCATGTATAGATTTTGCAAGTCGTCCGTTTGTACAGGAATAAGTACTACTAGAGGTACTAAACCCACGTTCGACTCAACAAAGTGTACGCTGTATAGCTCAAAGTGAAAAACGCGTACTTGACGATACTGTTATTAGTTGGATTTGTTGGTTTGTAGTTGACATTGACAAGTCTTCAAATGTAATATATCTACAGTTTTCTATGTCAATCCTTGACGCATTATAAATGCGGATCGATACGTTTACAGAGCTTGAAAGTGTGAGTTGCGCAATTTCTATCTGTTGCCAATGATTTAGTATAACAAAAAAGAGCACTTGTTTTTTTTGCTTCAGGTGTACGTTTGGATCGACTATGAGTTGTATATTACTTCTACTAAAAGATATCCTAGTTCCCGGCGGTGCTGATATTACATGTATACAATCCAAAGAAAAGTCTCCCTAACATCAATTATTACAAAACTCCGGTGGGTTACTAAAAAAGATCCACTAATAGAACAGTACTAGAGCATTGGTAATAGTCGGGTAGCTTGGTGATGGCACAATTTCGCATCCACGTGCGGGAATCAGTATGAGTTCCACTAACACAAATAATGACAGAGCAAGGCGTAGGCTTAGCCGTTCCGGTGTATGATTGCTGGAAATGTACATTAAGTGTAAATATAAATCTGAATTTTAGAGGCGTTTGTATTAATCGGTTACGTGTTTGCTTGGAGCCCCACGGAATTACTTTTCCTACTCATATACTTGTGTAGTAGGTTTGTTACTTAACAAGGTATGTTAAGCTAGTTCTTGATTTGGCTACGAGCTCACAAGTATTGTCTGTTTCATTCAAGTTTTGAGACAGACTGACTTTTAGCAAAAAAAAATCCAGTTTCTGCCTGATCTGTCAGATCTGACGGATTTGACACTTCTGACAGATCTTGCAAATGCCATTTTTTAAATGTGATCTACCCTCACGCCTGTCCAGCCGTTTCACACCCACGTGATTTAACAAACCCCACAGCAAACTTTTTTATTTACATATTTGACACCTAGCGGCGTTTACAAAGCCTACAGCAACGCTGCTGGTGTTTTGGGGCGGTTTTGCCGTTGTTACACCTTCATTGCTATTTGAATGCTACCGTAGCGCTTCTGTTAGCGTGGGGTAGGCGCTAGCGTAGCGCTAGTAACTTATACACGTACGTTGATTTTTGATGCAAAATATACTGCAAACAGTGTTTGAGGCATTCAGACCGTGTTTGGCGGTAATGCGATAGCTTTGTAGGACATCACACCTTTTTAATTCGCTTTTAGCTCATGAGTATTGACACGCAAATAGTTCACATTGTCAGATATAAACCATTTGACAAAAGTGGCATTCTTGCTAGATCTGCTAAAAGTGATAGAAACTCACTTTCTAGAAAACATTAGTAAAACTTGAATGACACAGGCAATATATCCGCCTTTGAATTAGTGCCTTTGATTCAGTTCTTATCTTTTCTCAGCAATACAACTGGCCAAATACGAAACGCCAAGCAGTGTTTATTATCCAGTATGTACAAGATTTTATGGTTGGGTTACAATGCTTCTAGGCGATTCAGAATTTACAATATTAGCAACATTTCCATTTGTTTTGTTTTTCTTTTTTTCGCGCATGTGCAACGGAAATACTGCCTTATTCAGTGGCTCGAAGTACCAGATTAAAAGGATAGCAATTAGTGCCAACAACAATACTCCAACAGAACAGCCAATCATTACGTACATTAAAACATATGATCGTTTGTCACATTTCGAGTTGTCAACATGAAACACAGCTGATAGTTTACCTACAAAGTTCTTTAGTTTGTTTTCAGTATCAAGCGTTCTCCTACCTTCTGCACGCTTTTCTTTTACCGATATTTCTTCACATTCTTCATTTGCTGTTTGGGCATGATATCCTATAAAAGATCCTTGAAAGAACCGTATTAATAGACATAAATTTTTAAACAAGTATTACCTGATGTACAATCATTACTGTCGTCTAATGTGAATAGTTTAACTTCATCTCCTGTTTCAACTGATCCGTTTTGTTTGAGTAGCACAAATCCATTAAAGTGAGCGCAACCTAAAGATCAGTGTGTTCATTACTTCAATCTTTTAATGCTGGTATACCTCTTATAGTGACATTCGTATTGTGCTCAAAAATTAACCATCCGCTGTCGGAACAAGTGATATTCTCCATTGATACATTTCCTTGAAACGTCATATTTGTGTTAGGGTCAACAACAAGCTCTTGATCATCGGGAAGAACCCATATAGATCTCATGCAAGTGAAGTTTTGTGTAGGAGCTGTTCCAATGCATGTAGAATCTAATGTACTTAGACGAGCAGTCGGGTTGCCATTGAATTGGATGGTAGGTGTAGAGTTTGATAAACTCGCTTCGTTTGGAGGTAGCGTAGTCTCTATAGTGCGCTAAAGCAGTATCAGTATTGTTTTTGTGGAGTGCAAATTGTACAAACTGATATGCGCCAACATCTATGATTCTGTAGTCTCTTGTTGTATTCTCTAGAGTGTATATGTTATTAACAAAAAGATTACAATAATGAAACAGCTTACGAATATCCCATTGTGGTACATCAGGGTCAGCATCTGTTTATATCAGTATGTTAAAAGTTTAAAACAGACAGTACCTGTGAACGAAAACACAACATCAGAGGTATTCGTAAGTTGGTAACTACCACTTGCTATATTTTCGAATATGTCTGTGGTATTGAGGAACAAGAAAGAAGGTTGAGGGTACTCTCCAAAGGCGCTGTACTTATTTGCGAAATCGAACAGAAGTATGTTTTTCCATTGGACTATAACTCGAGATGGGCTTGCCAAATTGTCAATATCTGTTCTTCACATGTTAGATAGCAACCCCCCAGATTGTTATACGTACTGATGCCAACAGTTACAGATTTTAAAGTCGTATTACAAACATGCGATATTCCTATGCAACTAAGTACTTTTGTTACTGTTTGTGGTGACAACTTACTGCCAGCGTTTTGTATAACGGTGTTGTAAACGGTAATGGGGTTATTTTGAACACAAAAAAACGTTGCGTGAGTTTCTCCTTGTTGCCCAAAAAGGCTACTTCTGTCGACAGACAACGCGGAAGAATCCAAGTATACTAACACTGGTGATACTGTTAGAATAATGATTAAAAAACACTAGGTTTACCGCTTGATTCTGCCCTTATTCTCGCATCCTCTATGCGTACATGACTATGAGACATCCTTATAGAATGTAGAGGCTAAAAATAGAATTAAAAAAAAGAATCACGTGATGTAGAAAATGTAAACCACAATCAGTCGTACCCCTATTGTAAATACTATCATATCATTAAAGTATACTTGAGAGTGATTTATAAGAATGGTGGAGCGACTGCTTGCAAGTCCATTATCTTTTGCTTTTAAATTCTTGAACTGTACGGAATCTATTACCTGTCAATCAACACATCTGTTTTCTGAAAAAGAACGCACCGGAAGTGTATACTCCTATTAGTGCTTCGGGCGCATCAACGGTTGTCATTGACATGTCTTCTATCGTTATGTTTTTACAAGCTTCTATTACAAGTCTTGATGCCGTTTGAATACGTATTGAAACGTTGGTAGAGTTAAAAATTGTAATTTGATTAATTGCCAACTACAACAAATTAGAAAACAAAATTGCAAGGTTGCCGGTTTTTCTTTTTGGTTTTTGGGTGTACATGAAGTCCGATGAAGAGGCTCACATCGTTTCTGTTTATAATTACATCGGAACCCCCCAGAATCGATATTACTCGTATACAATCCAATGATGAGTCACCCTGCCGTATTAATTATTCAAAATCAACAAAAACTCCGGAATCGCGAACAGGTGGCCGTACCAGGGCATCATCAAGCGTTGGGTACATAGCATCCGGTACGTCTTGGCATCCACGTGTAGGAAAAGGCGTGTATAAAAACATCACCAATAAAACGAGTTGAAAGCTAAGGTTGATGTGCCTTTTTGGAGCAATACAGTTGTGGTACATGAGAAACACCAAAAATATTATCACTGTATGTGTTATGCAGTTTTGGCCAGCTGTGTTTTCCTAATGTTCGTTTTAGTCAGGAGTGTATAATAACAAATTACGAGGAATTACCCAACTATTTTGAGGGCGTATTGTAATAAACAGTATTAGGTCCTATGGTATCACTAAGTCATGAGTTTTCGGGTTTAGCAGGAGCGAACCTTCGAATTATCAAGTAGATAGACTAATAGAGAGCAACAATTACCCTGCGTGAAACTAAATACGATGGAATGTACCAACAATACAAAACGGAGTTGTGGGTACCAGCGGAATATGTAGTTGCTGAGGGATTCTAGTGAGGACAAACAGGTTTGTTCTTTTCGCGACAAATATAGTTTTAGTTTTTTCAACAATGTCCTGGTCTCAAGAAGTCACGTTCCGAATGTTTGCCCCACAATTTATTCCCAATCTATACTGTAACCCAACCAATAGCAAGCTGCGATACGAACAATTGTGTTCAGGCGCAGTAAGAGGTGCTATCACAAGACCTGGAAGCAAAAATGGCTATTACCTATTCTTGCTTGGTGTTCTTTGTAGGTTGAAGTTCTCTAATTGATTTTAAGTTGAAGCTTTGACACGGGCCAGGCTTGCATCTTGGGGACTTGATATTTAATAGTAGAAACCTTTGTGATTGATTTCTGCGTTAGTTGAAGTCAATTTACGAAAACTCCCAAATCGATCACACGCGAATGCTTCGCGGAGCTTTTGAGTTCGCAATATTCCTGCTATACGTTAGAGGACTTGTAACAGTTGTAAATGAATCATCTGGCAATACAACAGCAGAAATTGAGTCATGGCCTCTATTCTTCGGTAATAACGATGTTAACTTCCCTACAATACACAATGCAACAGTGACGTCTCTTAAAGACGCCTTTTCAGGTGGGACAACAGAAATTCTATATTTACTCGTCTTCAAAACCTCACGATGCGCAAGGATGCGTGGTATTCATGCCGCCTGATAAAAACACTGCAGGAAATATTTTAAGAGCCAGGGATGCAGGCGCAATCGCCGTCATCATACGTTATAGTAGCGAGTTCGTTTCGGGAGGCTGTGGCATGTACTATATTTACCGTACGGTTTGGTGGCTTTAATCTTTTTGTGTAAAATGATTTAATTATTGGGAAATATTTTGGGGTTTTTTTTTTGATTGTGTTTCGATTGATTAACTCATAAAGGTAGGAAATGGAATAAGAGAATTGAATGTGCCTGTTTTAGAAGTGGCGGAGAGGGACATTGGCCTCACCAACGATAGTACCTTTACAGCGACCATTACGTCAAGTAAATTTGCTTGTTTTTAAAATGTACAATTTCTAATAGTCCTAGCACCAAACACGTGTCAGAATTATTTTAATGGACCCGAATTTGGTCTAATACAAGCTGTGTTGCTTCTATTATGTGTATCGGCTGAAGTACTGTGTGTTATAAGGTGCGGTATTTGCGGCTTTTTATTTGATTGATTAATATTGTTAGATTAGTGCAATACTACAGGCGAGGACGCCTGTTTAAACTGTCACTCGCCGTTGTTGCCATAAACATAGAAATAGTATCAAACTTGTGTAATATCAGATATAGATGAGCGTTGTCGTATCATCCTAACTGTTCGTTGTAGTGAAGTTCATTTACCTCGTCAACTTTCTTGGTTCACGTCAATTGTATCATAATTTATTCGATGACTTCATGCTTGCTATTTCATTTCCTCTTTCTACCATCACAAATGTCATGATTATTATGTATTGGTACTGGCCACGTGTATTACATCTTTCTTTAATTTACGTATAGGCACGAAGCACTTGTTGCTAAGGCTGTAAAGATCAGTGTTTTTCTCAAAACAAGAGTGTTCAGGATTGCGTTTATAATACTGAGTATTGTTCTGGTTAGTATTGAGCTCATTTCAGCTTTTGTCCGCGTCACGACTGCGCTTGTAATTACACTTTATTTGCCTCAAGTGACTAATTTCATTGCCAATCTTGTGACACTCATTTATGGTGCAGTCATTTTGATTAAGGTACCTTCCTTTCAGCTTTTAATCTATGTTTTAAAGGGCCTAGGTGTACCAACGTGCACGTGGAGTAGAGGATAACTCAAATTCAAGTCTTTTACGGAAGGTGGTAACTAACAATATGTCACGTGACTAACACGTGATATTAGATTTTATTGCGATTAACGACGAACACGTTCCTCTTGTCTCTCATGATGATCAGTATTCTTGCATTGGCGATCCCTCCACCTAGGAGAATAGCAACAAGAAAAACAGTTTATACTTTTGCATCTATTTATGCATCACAAATGTCTTTGTCAATTCTACAAGTGCGTCTAATAAATAGTCTAGGTTTCGTATTATCATTGACTTCCATGTAGATATACTCTTTTAAACCACCTCCAAAAACCAAGACATCATCTAATATGACTAGTGGAAACAGATCTAAGCTGACCTTATCAGATAAAACAAGTGTAACGGCAACACCTATGTCAAAAATTTCAAGTATCCACCCTACCTCAACAATACAAAAAGATTTTGTGCTGAATAAATAATTGTACTTCTAAATACTCAGTATCAAGATCAACCACCTTCTGCATCAATCAATCAATCATTTGTTTTACATTTATTTCTACACGAAAAATCTGAGCATGAATTGACACACGCCCTATTCATACGCGTTTAGTAGTACACGAAGATGATACTTAGAAATCAAGTAATGCTGTATCGCATAATGTATCTGACACTATGCGAAACAGCAAGTTCACTTCCCCACTCTGTCCGATTCTCTTGGGGAATATGCTAGAATAGTGATCATGAGCCAAAACGTGTTGGTAGCTATCACGCCATAAGATCTGATATCGCGTGTTGGTCATGTAGCGTATTGTTTATTAAGGAACATTGTTCAAGATATTATCATGCACTGGTATTTGCAAGGTAGATTCGTGCAGCAAAGTGGAGAAGAAGTTGCCTTTATCACAATGACAGCACCATAAATGAGTGTCACGAGATGGCAATCTGCAGTAAATAAAGTGTAATTCGCCGAGTAAAGATGATGTGAGCTCAACAACAATCAAACAATACTTAGATTATTTATTTTCACAAAACAAACACAATACATCCTGTACTAGACCAAATTCGGGTCCATTGAAATAATTATGACACGTGTTCGGTGCTAGGAATACTAGTAAAATGTTCGCAAGTGTTCATTTTAAAAAACAAGGAAGTTACTTGACGTAATGTTCATCGTGCTGTATGGAATTTGTCTAGAATTATTTTCAATACAATGAGAGGCCATATAACCAAGCTGTTCATGCAAACACCAAGGTAAAATAGCAAGACATAGTAAGAACTATCTTCAGGCTTAGATTTTCTATGACAAAGTTAGTGATGAAGGTTGGCATTAAAACAAAAAAAAGAAAAGCGTACATCAACATGTTTGTTGCTTGAGTAACAAACTTAAGTTCGACTGTAATCCGAAAAAAAGCAATTGCAATGGCAAAGGGTAGTACAACGAAACTAGGGAATATTGATACTAGCCCATACTGTACAACACTGATAGAAACTGACAACCAACTGATAATCCTCACGTGGTTCTGTGAAAGAAAAGTATAAGCAATATCAATCTCTGTAAATCGATTATCAAACGTTGTAAATATGTTTATTCGCGTACCAACCAATCGGGAAACTGTACTACACCATGTATAGCTGGATTTATTTCTTGCAGAATTGCTGCGCGTATAAAACACGAAAATAGTGTTCCCAAGTCTACTCTTCCAACAAAAAAGAAGATGTATTGCACAATTGATGTAAACATCGCCAAATAAGAAAAAATAGCGTTTCAATCAGAAATTCCACTTAACTCGTAACTAACGACTTAACTCATCTATCAACGCTTTTCCACTTTTGTTCTGGGTTAACGATCACCTTGGAAGCAAGTGGACATAGCATGAACATAAAACAAGAGAAATATTGCAATAGCTAAAAGGCTTAATCACATGGCGGTTACGTCCATTGAGTAGCATGTTTATTACCATTCATAAACATAAGCATAAGATAGTACTTGACTCTTTGTAGGACCTCCTGCTGGCTTTCCGTTATCATCAATACATTTCTGACCATTAGGTGCTACTGTATCGCCGTTTCTCCATACTACGATATAGATTAGTCACTGTATAACACCTCCATTTACATACCAATAGTACCATTGCTATTCCAAGCAATTGGGTCTTCGTAGTGAAATCTGTAGGCTGAGACTTCAGATTGACCTTCCACAATAGTCAGAACAACCACTTCATTATTCTGTGCGTACCTGCTGCTCTATCGATGTGTGTTAGACCAGATACTGGCAAATGGAAACCACCGCCATTAAAATAGTAAGCTGAATCGAAATAATCCTCTGTTCCAGAACTGAAGCGAACAAATCAGCTTTTTCAAGTTTTGTTAAAGCATCGTCCTACCTCAAGAGCATCTTTGGTCTACCATCAAGATGAGCTCTAAGACAACCCTACAAATAACGTATGAGAATCTAAGAAAACTCCCACAGGTAACCACTGTAAACTTCGTACTTCTAGGAAATGCAAGTTTTCCGATTGTACAGACAACATAACTGCGAAAAATAATCCCGATGATGTACTCTGTACGAGGTTTATCTTTTCTAATGGGTTATAGGTTCCATTATTTTTGTAAACTTTCAGGTGAGAACTACGTAATGTTACTAGGAAAATTCTTCCAAAAAAAAATCACGTGACATACTTTGGAGGTAATTTAAACCCGTCAACATGCACAGGCAAGTTCTCTGCACCTCGAACAATAAACCAGAATTTTCCCTCAGGGTCTGAAGCAGCTTGTTGAACCGAGACACGAAGAGAGGAGGTAAATGGTATCCTGATATCTTCAAGAATGTCAGAAGAAAACAACCAAACTAGAGACGTACTATTAAACACTGCACCACCTTTTGCTCCCTACAATAGCAGTTATAAATAAAGTGTTCGTTTTTATGTCCGTACTTTTCCAATGAATTGAGTGCCCCAAGGACTTTCGCTATCGTCGAAACCAATCCCAACGGAGAAGTCAGCAATAAGCTCAACAGTTAAACTTGGATTGTCATCAATGTAAAATCGAACAATGGCATTGTTCACGTGGGCTGAAACAAAAAAGTCAGACGAATTTTCCTAATGTTCGTACGTCCTGTAATCCACCAGTGGTTGACAGCAGCGCCATCCGAACCTTGTACAGTATGCGTGAAGCTATTTGAACAGTTTAGAAAAAATCAGTTTAGAAAAGCGCATTACACGGTTTGTTCTTCGTGTCCAAGCGTTCCCACGGATACTGCTGTGCCAAAAGGCACCGGAATAGCATTTGCGACCGCGCTGATAGTACTAATCAAAATAAAGAGCGTCAGTACGTTCATTACTATCAATATTTGTATGTGTCTGCGGTTGTTGACGTCAGAAATACCACTTTGTTGAAGAAAGGTGACTTTCTGTTTTTTAGCACGTGACACATTTATACAGTAGCGATAGTGTCGAAACACGGCAAAGTTTTTCTGGAAGCTTTCAACTTTTGCTTGTGTTTTTTGCCTTTATCATGGCTTGATTTTCTTTCTTTTTACTTTCACGTGAAAGAGTTATAGAAATTAGGTTTTGTACAACTGTGTAGCTCACAAATTACACGTCATCACTACACAACAACATCTTTTCAATACATCATCTCTTACATCTTTACAGTGTTTTATCTCTTTTTTTCATCTGTTCAGCTGTTCACGCGTGTTGGAAGAGTGAAAGTCCGTAAGGGTGCTTTTGTAAGTACCTTATTAAAAACACACAGCCATTAGGTCTTCATTTGAAAAAACTAATCTCAAAAATCAAAGTGTAGAGCAGGTAAAACATTTATTTATGCCGTATAAATATACATCCACGTTGCAATATCATTTCCTTGTATTAGAACCAGTCTGTCGGAAAACTAGACGAACCAGTCAAGACGTGATTTCCAATCTGTCAAATAGTTTACTCTCCACTTGTTTACAGTCTCAATTGCGGTATTAAATGAACCTTTCTCGCAGCTATTAGCCTAACTAAGTTGCTTTTTAAACGTACTCTTGTCACCCCAGTAATTATTTCCGTGTGGTAGTTTAACTAAGACGAATGATCAACAAACCTCTGGGCTAAATAAAGAAAATAACAAAATGTGTTACACACCGAAAGAACCTCCCCAATGTTCTGATGTTGGATCGCTTGCGTTTCCTTCAGAGTGTAAGAAATATAATCAACTGTTAAATTCTCACCTCGCAATAAGTAAAGAATGCTTGCCATATCACCCTGTAGTTAGTTTAACATTCAATAAAATACTCTAAAGTTAACCTCTTTCATTGACACGTGACAGTTATTGACATAAAAATCACCCAACGGTCCATGACCCTTTATGTGGGTATCAACGAAAGTGACGTCACCCATATCACCAGTTTGATTACCACCTTCATAGATACCCCTAAAGGAAAAATTCGTTAAGCTTTTGTCACTGTTTGATTTGCAATTACCGAAAAGTTGTGTTTGCTTCAATCCTTAACAAATAAGTTACTTTTGTTTCTCTATACTGCCTGCGTACCACCACAATTTCGGAAAATTTTCGTATATGTAATTTCTTGAATACGGGTCATGCTGTGTATTCCATGATCCAACGCAATACCTTATTTCATTGTTAAAGTAGTCTTAGAAAAAAAGCGAAAAACCCACACTCTTAGTTTGTTTACTATCGATGGTTCGTCATGAAGAGCTTGTGCTATAGATTTTGATTACTAACTATACTCTATAGAAAATTGAATTACCAACATCAGCCAAACCACCTCCAGTAATGACATAGACAGGTCGTTCGTCATCCTGAAACAAAAGATTAGAATAAGAAAAAAAAGCGAAAGAAGTTTAGTTTGTCAAATCCGCACCTGCATAGCAATACTAATTATAGCTTTACTACCATTCGTGGGTGCACCTCAATATTCTAGTTAATGAAATAAATAACATACATTAGCTTACCCCATCCTTGAGATCCAGGAGATGTCTTTTTTCCTAATCGATGTGAGGCTAAGCAAAACCAAAGTTTCATGCAGTACCAGCATGCACCTTTGATCTCAATTCTTGGGCTGTGGGGTAGTTCGATTTATGCTTTTCTAGAACAGGGAAGGCACCATCGTAGGCTTCGAATGCCTTATAGAAAGACTGAACGCCTCCATTGAATGGTGTAGTAGTAATGAACGCTTAACAAAAATAAAAAATTATTGCGCTAGTAAGAAAAGTCACCTTCAATGTCAAACTCGTTAACGTAGAATAAAAAGTTTGCTATGAACTGATAGTCATCGCAGTCGCTACCTTTTAGTCGTAAATCGCAGAGTTAGGTGCTAATCGATCAGTACCTCCAATGTCATCTGTGTAAATGAGCCTAAAGCGTTGTCCATCAAGAGCACCACCTGTTGGTGTCGTTTTATAAGAATTACAGCTCGTCGGTTATAATCCTTGTACCTGAAGGGTTTGCGGGCATAAAACACAAGCTCGTATGCACTAAACACGAAACTAGCAACACTACATTACAAACAAGACTGTGTCGCATGATTGTGCGGGTTTTGATTATGAAACACGTGACTAGAAATGACTTCGGTAAAAAAGTAGAGAAAAGAAATAAAAATACTCACAAAGTTTGACTTTCTCTCGCATGTCGTGTAAGGTCCGCCTCACTCCAACAGCGATTGTTAATGCGGTGTTGGCGTAGTGTATAATATACGACACGCACATGCAATGAACTGACATGTATCAAAGTTCGGTGTTTGCTAGACCAAACTTTCTGAAGAATACTGCGTTTTTTTATATTTCTTTATCAGAAAGCAACTAAAGTTCAACAGCAGTGGACGATTATACAACAGTTTAGGAAATAGATCCGTGTTTATTTTTCTACAGTGAGTAATTACTCTATCAGTGATAGTGAGTTTATCTCCTGTTAAATTTAAACCAATTAATATTAAAACGAGATGAAAGCATTTGCAGTTTCACTTGATGTTTTCCTCCAGATATGTTTCCGTTAAGGTTAACAGTAGCTGTAGAATATGTATGCCATCCTCCAGTACCTGGGAAGCTTATAGTTCCCTTGTCAACGTTGTCTATTAATATCTTGACGGAGAATTGTTCTTTCATCAATGAAGCATGTCGAATAGTGAACGAGTAAGATCCTGACTGGAAGTTTACATTGTCATATGCTAAATACTCTCCAACATCAATCCAACCAACATTACAACCTCCTCCGTTATCTGTGGTTCTTTGCATATCCACTTGGGCTTTCCCTGCGACAACTTTACCGCCACAAGCTTGGCCTATTACAAAGTTAGTAACTTATTTTTTGGAAAAGAGAAAAAGCCAAAGGAAGAAAAGTAAAAAAAGCAGAATATCGGCGTACCTTCATTTTTTGATGTTGTATCAAAAAAGTCAGTGTATTTCTCGGCTTCAATCCTGTCAGTAGCAGAAAATCCATTGTTGTTGTTGTTGTTATTGTTGTTGTTGTTGTTATTGTTATTGTTATTGTTGTTGTTGTTGTTGTTATTGTTATTGTTTTGTACTTGCAACTTGGCGAACGGATTTGGGACTGACACTCCGCATTCGCTACAACTGGAAACAAAGTTCCATACTGGGATTGATTGAGGGTTTGCGTTTCTACTTCTGTCAGCGCAACTAATGCATTTGTCATGGAATATGGCAGGTACGACTAGAGCAGAGGGTTTTGAAGAGCTAGTGAAACCAGACGGTTGAATCTTTTGAAGGCAAGTTGAAAGGAAGATCGGGTCATGTGGATCTGCTGTTGTCTCGAAAGGACCGAAGGTACTTGACATTTGACGTGCTTGAACACCATAGCAAATGAGGGCTTTGTCATTATTTCTATGACGGTTCTTGAGGGTGTTACACTCGTTAGGTAAGAGACTGATGAATCTGTCATATGGTGTGTTAACCTTCGCTGGAGCAATAATGACGCCATCGCAGTTGTTGTTGTTTCTACAAGCATCTACACATGGCTTTGCACCGGCAACGTTGTTGTTAGATACCAAGTGACATCCTCCAGTAACGCTTCTACGATCAGGGGCAAAGCAATGATCAACTCTCCTAACAACAAAGTTAGTAAAAAGCAAGAAGAAAGAAAGAAAAGCAATTACGTACCCGAAAGTGACTTGGTTGCTTTCTTGCTCTTGTGGTGGTTCTGGAACATTATTGCGAGGTTGAGGTACGTTCACTGGCTTGACAAATGTCGTTCCTTTGTTTCCGTATATGCTCGCAACTTGTTGGCTTTTGTAGTCAACGTGAACACAATCGTAGTATCCATGCCAATGCCATGCAACAATATACCTTCCGAATTTAGATCCTTTAGGTATTGTGAGTTGAGCGACATCGTTATCGAACGGTCTGTGGCTAGTTATACGATACTTGTATACAGCGAGCATATCAGGGTATTTACTACTTCTATATGCGCGGTATTTGTTGTCCTTGAGGCTTCTCGTGGTGTATTCATAAAGCTTGTACATTGTTTGTTTTTGACCTTCGAATTTTATAGGTCTTTTGTTGCTGAATGTATCTCGGAGGTACATTGGATCACCTGGTTTAATCTCTCTCTTGTATCTAGTTCCGAACGCTTTTCTGTTTAGGATCATACGGAAAAGAGGCGTTCCGTCAACTTCAGAGCCTCCTGGAGCGTTTCTGAGGTAGTCTTCAAATTCGTTCTTTCCGCGACTTGCAAACTTCCCGAGTGACTCCTCAGCGAGGATAATAAGGTATGAAAAACTATGTTCAGGATGGCCTACTGACCATTCAACTTCGAATTTCTGATCTGGACCGACTTGAATGTGTGGTGCATTTCCAGCTTTAGGAGGGCAAGGCTTTTTTGTTGACGATCTGCCTTGGCTAATTGCAGGGGAACCGAGCCAGTTGTGAGCTTGAACTGTGGTGATAACTGTTGAAAGAGCAATCAAAGCAATTAATGTAATTGCGAGGCTTGGCATAGCTACGGCTCCATTTTTTTTAGTGACAACTAAAGAAACGAAGAGAACTAAAGCAAGGAGAACGAAACTAATGAGGAATAAGATCGAGAAAAAAAAGAAAGAAAAAAAAAAGAAGAGTGCTAAAAAGGTTTGTACCTTTGTGATTTAGAAGAAGAACCGCTAGGTAGATCTTGTGCAAGAACTTTCTGGTTTTCAGAGATAACATCGTTTGTAGATAAATCACGTTTTGAACCACCTGAGCAAGCACAAATACGTTTGATCGCCGAATCACGTGCATTACATTCGACACGTCTATTGCAGTTTGATTGTCTGAAGAAACAGTGCGCTCCTTTTTTAAAGGTACCAAGTGATGAACAACTTGTAAGAACTAAATCTGCGCATATCAAATCGTTTGCAATGACCATACTAGTCATGCCGTTTTGTGAACTGATATCTTGGCTCATTCCAGAGTTGCATGTTTTTCCTACGGCTGAGCACGCTTGACTGCATGACTCGCCGACCTTGGACTCATACCAAGTCTTTGGAACACCAGACCCTTCGTTCAATCTTACGTCACCATTTCGGTTTGGATGATAAAAAGCTCCAGTGTTTGCATCTCCTTGTTTGATGAGAATTCTGAAGAAAATAGGTCCTGTGCCGGAAGGAGGTGCTTCAAACTTGAAACGTGAAATCAAAGGTTTGATATCTGCAGATGAGTGGGTTACAGAGCGTGAACACTGGTGTCCTGAGTCGCCCCAAGCTTTCTGGAAGTAAGCTAAACACAAAGTTAGAAAGACTCTGGACACAAGGTTGACTAGCGTTGAACAAAATAGTGCTTACTTGGAACTTGATCGAGAAGTTTGAACGATCCTACTCGTTTTCCGGTGGAATCTTCGGCGTATAATAGAATACCGCGGTACTAAAAGCGGAGATTAGTTACGACGAAAGTTGTATAGGCAGAAAATAAGACAAGTTTTTTGTTCTCTTAGGTACCTTCAAGTTGTAGTCAATAACTTTTACAGTCAAGTCCAAAACGCGACCAGGCTTGTACGTGGAAGCTGGGTTATTCTCACTTCCAACGTACGCACGAATACCATCGGTTCGCACTGTTTGAGTAGCCCAAGCCATTAGAGCATTCTTGTCACGACAGTCTAGTCTGTCTTCTTTACCGTTAACTCTGTTGTACTAATAATAACAAACGGTAAACAAAAAAATTGAATAGAGGAATTCAAAGACAGTACCTGTCCTGGAGGACATCCGAAGCGCTTATCAAGTGCATTACATACGCTTGGTTTACCGTCAGAAGCGGCAAGTGCGGGGAGCACGAGTGCGAGTGATATTATGCTCAAGAGCACCTCAACAAACAAGTTAGTGGATTCTAACAAAAAAAAATAGCTTCTAAAACTGCGCGTACAATTTGTGAGTGAACAAGCATGTTTACGTTGTGTTTATGGGTGTGATTTTGTTGTGAGGTGAGGACGTGATGTGCTTGTAGTGAAAGTTAGCTTATTTTGCTGTCTCTTTCCTTTTTCACGCACAAAACCAGATATTTACTATTTTGGTCTATAACTAGCGCCTTTGGTTTTGGGCAATCTTTTAATACACTAACGCATGCTATCCCTAGCAGGAACGAGTATAATACGAAATTGAACTTTCGAGCTCAGAAAATGCGAAAACGTATAAACTTGCGCGCAACTAACAAAACAATGTATTTCGACGATAATCAGCACTGCTCCGAGCAATACAGCAACTTTGCTACATTTGCAGCTAGAAGTTGGCCAAAATGGCCAAAGGACCCTTCTTTGGTAGTGTGTATGGGCCACTCGTCTCAGGCACTAACAACCACAGCGTTAACTACTACTTATCGCTAGCGCAATTTGCCTAATTTGCAACATGACCTTTTTTGGCAAAGCTATCCAATTTGGCCTCCTACCCGGAACTATAACTAGTTATAAATGGTATTCCCTCACCCGAAACAAAGTCCACACGGATTGGCTAGCGGTAACTGTTTAAAGAAAATAATATTATTTTTGCAGACAATCACATGAGAGCGCAAGCCACTGATACCAACAACAAATAATCACAACAAAATTTTTGCGGTTGTAGACTACAAAGCTTGATGTGTTTTGTTTGTAGTGGTTCAACGCTTACTACATAACTAATCATCTGAAACACCAATTTATTTGTGTAATCAAATCACTCTAGTTTGGTAGCTCCGTTCTGAGTACTGTATGAGTATGGCCTATGAATCCGTCGGAGGTGCTCTAGTGTTTGCAAAGGGGTTCTAGAAAAAACCAGGTCATATACGCTGTTCAGTATCATTGGTAGTGGTTGCGCTAAAAAGTGAGTATCAAATGCAAGATTATTTGTTTTCAACAGCAACGCGTTGTACAAGTAGAAGCGGTTGATGGTCTTGATGAGTTAACATTTGATAGGAACTTAGAAAACAGTGTCGGAATCGGAACTTTAACACAGCCCAGCACTTTAAAAAAAATAGCGCCGCCCAGACCTTAGGAAATCAGCCAGCAGGTGTCAAAGACGTTTACAAGTACGTAAAGGAATTGAAAAAGATGTAGCAATACAATGACTCGAATCGTTTTCAGGCTGAAAATCGAAGCTCCGTCCAAATTCTTTGCCGGCAGCCGTTTTTAGCTGAAATTAATAATTACAATTGTTTTATTTTTAACAAACACTGGCTATCCAACTTAAACCTTCAAATAATCCAACACCTGTTTGCCCGCATGCTGGTAGTATATGTACTTTATCGGTGTTTGGTAAGGCACTCAATCCTACGCTTTGTGCAACCTCTTCTGCTGAAAGAGCTTCAGGTAAATCCTAATGTTTTCTTAGAGGCTTCAAAATTGTTAACTCTTTTTAAGCTTGCCTGTTTGTTTGCGTATACAAGAACTGGTACATTCCTTAACTCTGTCTCACGCATAAGTTTCTGAAGTTCCAAGCCAGCTACAAAACTTTAACACGAGGTCGTTTTATGAAATGTCAAAAAAAAAATTATATGTACCTTCTTCTATTCGTTCTCTGTCGCTAGAGTCTACCACAAAAATAAGAGCAATCGTGCTATTATGTGTTAGTATCGAGCGCACAGTTACAAAAAAATCAATTGTACTTTTGGTAATAGTGACGCCACAAGGTACGAATCTTATCTTGACCACCAATGTCCCATCTAAAAAGGTTGTCAATAAAGTGCTGATTTTGTTAAGAAACTACAGACACTGTAAGAAATCTCCCTTCAAATTCGACTGTCTCGACGTTGAAACCTGTATTTGTAATTAGTACTTAGACCTTAGTCAAGAAACACAATTACAGTCAATCATTATCAGAATGAAGCTGAGATTTTCGTCGTTTTTTTTTGTTCGTTGAAAGAAGTTCTCACCGATTGTTGGAACTGAGGTAATGGCCTCCCCTAGTTTTAGCTTGAATAGAATTGTAGTTTTACCAGCATTATCAAGGCCAAGCATTAGCACGCGTCCACGATTACAATTCGACATCATCCGTCTTGTAATAAAACGCGATATATATCCTCCCATATTGGCGTAGACAATATGTAGCGTATTATTTTATTTTTTTAATTGTAGAGTTAATACGCCGGTTTTAAATATCCTTCATCGCACTTATAAGTGCAGGTGGACGTATGGTAATAGTCTGCAAACAATATATGGTCGTGCTGAGTCTCAAAGGCCAAAAATAGTACAAAAGCACTACAAAACGCTAGTAGAGGTAGATAATCCCTCAGCTCAGAGAAACTAATATTGTAAAGCAGTAACTTGTTTTATTTATTTTCAAATAATGTGCAACGTCTCAAAACAATGCACATGCTGTTTTCGTACATTTGCACTATTCCACTGTTAAACTTCATCACGAAACCCGTCTTGGCGTTTGGGCTATAGGCTGTAAGCTAGGCTTCCTTACATTAAGTCAGTAAACGCCCTTCGCCGGCTGTTTTGTGTTTTATCAAATTGTGTCTGACACAATCTATTTTTATTTATTTTGGCTACAATCTAGAACAAGCATAACATTCTGAATATCCTTTAGGGCACACTAAGCGTTGATAGTATCCTGAGGTAAAGCAATCCTTACACAACAGTCCTTGACAACTCTTAGGCACTGCCTCACCAGCAGTAAATGAAACAGAGTAATGAATCAAGTTTGATTGTGTAAACTCCACATGGCAGTAACAGCAATATCTAAACCCAAAGACATTAGTACAATGCCAGTACAAAAAAAAAAAAACAGAAGAAAGAAAGCTCAAAATCTCAACAAGACTAGGAATCAACACAGAATCAAATACAAATATTGCTTCTTAAGCGCTAGCATTTCAATTGATAAAATCAAAGATAAAGTCTGTTGATACTTCGGTGTTGCAGCAGTTTTTGACTAAGACTTCAAAACCGTTGTCGTAATAGTGTACCTGTATATGTAGTAACATCGCCAAGGTGGTAGGCAAAATGCGTATAGTGGTACTTCGTAATCGTACTCACCTGGTTCACTGCTTCCAAACAGTTTATTGTTGAGGCGCAGATATTCCCTGAAAGTTTTAACGCTCCAATAAACATTATCTTTGTAAATATTGTTAAATAAATGGCTAATACGCCAAAACACGTGTGCTAGATCGTATACAGTCAAGTAGGAAGCAATTATTGTCCACAGCTCTGGTGGGAGGTAAAGAGATACATTGGAATCTTTTTTAAATGGTTTTTTATCTGTTGGATCCATCTTAGTGGTAGAACGAGGAGATGTAAATCAAAACACAATTTCTTCGAATGTTACAACTTCACAAAAAAAAAATCACGTGTGCACAATACTACAAGAGCTCACATAGACTTTCACGTTTTATTGATTCTGGTTTATTCATGTTGGTATACAGCCAATTAACAAGCTGCTTCCCAATAAAACTTACCTTTATGTTTAAGTGTTGTATTGTCATTTCGTACATAAAGTCCTCGCACTGGCAGAGAACTACCGTCACTCTAATATCACGAAACCATGTAGCATACTATGCCTTAGTATATTTCGTATTGCTTTGTATTTCTTCATTGTAATAGCCCATGCATGTTTATTGTCTACCTCAACTTGATGACTTGTTCTTAAACTCAATGTACCGAAATAATTAATCTGAACAAACCAACTCCAACTGTTGTTAAGAACATAACTCCTAACATGTTCATGCAATTTATCAAACATGTCAATTGGATAAACTGATGCTGATTTAACTCTTGCTCTTACAATAATGCGTCTACGGATCTGTACTGCAAGAGGTCTTATGTCATGAGAAACTTGTATCATATCATGGCAGAGAAACAGTTGGTTTAAAATCTCCCTTGCCACTGTTTCTGAGTTTTTTGTTTTGTCTTCTCCTTTACCTGTTAGACTGTATAACCATATTGCCACCAATAAATCAATACGACAACTTGATCTTTTTACTTCATCGCAGTATTTCCAAAAGTTTTTGAATAGTCGCATGTCTAATAATAGTTCTATGTGGAATGGACGCGTCAGTGATTTCTCCTGGCATAATAAAGAAAAATTAACGTTAATACATTTAATTTTACTAAGTGTTCGTAGTGGTAACGCTTTAAGTATTATGAGAAGAATTTCATTTGGCAATAAATCCATATTGTGGCACGTGTTGTTTCTTAAACTTAATGAGTTATGGTCAATTTAATTACACACTGACATTTTCCCACAGCCCTCTCACATTACAACGCATGTTAGGTTGTCTGTGTGGTTGTAATATGTTACGTATAAAAAATATGCGTAACACTTGCATTAAGTGCCTTTCAAACTATTGCAAAGGCGTTGAAAGAAGTTGTGTTCAACACGTTCAAAAATATGTAAAAAACAATACTGATTTGCTTACCTTTCCAGCCATTTTAAAAACCTTCAAAAAGACCCAACCCTTGCGGGATAATATATGTGCTACCACTACACCATGGGGGAAGTAAGTCCCCCAGTGGGATTCGAACCCACGCCGTAAACTCCGAATGTTTGAATTAATGAAGTACTATTGGGTCTGACTTTAACATCACAAAAACAAGTATTTATACATCGCAGTTGAACAATAAAAAAACTTGTGGTTTTACAAACATGCACAGAGTGCAAAATGGCCAATAGTAAACCGCTACATGATTTTTTAATCTATTGTACAGTTTCAGAGAAATACCGAAAAATTGATGTTAACTTTACTATTAGCTTGTTATCACATCCGTAGTACCCCAACATAAACTTTGTTGAAGCTACTATGGATCAGTTTTATTTTCCTTAATCTGCACACTCAACAAAGCGTATCTTTGTAGTTAATAAAGAAAGAAACGCACGTGACTAGTGAACTTTATTTATTTCTTTGTATTTCTCGATGGACATGTGATTTTTACTATAGCAGGTTGCCTTCACACCAGAACAATATCAGTACTGATATCTACCTTTCCAATATGTTGTTTCTTGGGCAGTCTGATGGACTGAACAGCAAACGACAAGTAATAAAAAGTCTGGTCTAGTCAAAAAGTAAAAAATGATACAATTAATAATAGCGGTGACACTGATAGTATCAGCTAACGCAATAATGAGTAAATTTGGTGATGACGTTGAAACAGAATCCGTTTGGGACTACCCAAGGTAAATACGCAAACAAATGCGCTTATACGCTTTAAAATCGCTTTGGTACTATTTTTAATGCGTTTTAGACCTCCTGCTTTAATTCCAACAAGTAAACGCGTCAGAATCATTTTTAATGGCGTAGTCATAGCAGACACAACGAAAGCTCTAAGGTAGGAGAAACAAATCGCCGAAACGATTTTTCGTTAACTGCCAAACTTAGAATATTGGAGACAAGCCACCCACCTACATACTATATACCTCCTGAAGACATCAAGAAGGAACATTTCATTCCTGTCGGCCGTACAACATATTGCGAGTGGAAGGTTGATATTACTATTTTGTTGTTCTTTGAACTCTCTTTAACGTTGTTTTAATAGGGTACAGCTAGTTACTACAATATCAAGGTTGGCGACAAGGTATCTGAACGATCTGGCTGGTACTACAAGGTATTAAATAAGATAATGACATCCTCAATTGAGTTTGGTTAATTTTTCTTCTCTAGAGCCCTGTATCTGCTTATAAGGAGTTGAAAGACCATGTCGCTGTTTACGCAAGTCGTATGGACGAATGTTATGTTGGTGACGAGAAAGTTCAGTCTCAGGAAGGTGACTTTTATGGTGGATGGATTACTTCGGTAATTTCTTTTTTTTCTGTTTTTTGACTTTGGCTTATTATTTTTTAATGTAGAACATAAACGGAGGTAAAAAAGGTTTCAAAGGTGGAGCAGGGACATGGGGATGGTAGAATAAAATTATTAGTTTGTGACTATTAAAAGAAAGAGAAGAAATTACTCAAGTTGGAATGTGTAAAATGGTTTTATTTACTAAATTTACAATCGACGTTAGATCGATACTGGGATCTTTGTGAAATCAATGAGATTTATGTTGTCATAGATGTAGAAGCGCTGCTTCTTCCTCAAAAGTAAGAGCTCTTGTAGATCTTTTTGTATGAGAATGTCTTATTATATTTTGCGTTTCTATGTTTTTCTGGTCGAAAGATACTGTTCTTGCGTTTTTGTAAAATCGTTTTTTTGCAACTCTAGACGGAGCTTTCATATTCATGTTGTTTGTTGCACCATTCTTTTGAACGACCTAATATACTTTGTAAGCTTCTTTCCAAGTTTATTTCTGATGAAGAAAAAAAACAACAGTGACTACGCGCAATAGGCGCGTAGACAAACTTGCTTGCGTAAAGCGCTCAACTTGAAAAAAAAAACGGTTGATTGAAATAGTTATGTACCTGGTTGTGTGATTGACAGTTTGTTTTGGGTTTTTCTACAACATCGATATATAGAGGCCTTCTTTGATTCATCCTTTTGAGCACATTTGTAACAAGAAGGTTTGTTGATGCAACGAGAGGACTTGATTGCTTTTCTTGCATTCTAGTGTTGAATTGGCTTCTAGGATATTGTACGGTGTTTTGCATCATGTTGTATAAAGGTAGAAGTGTTGTAGTTCGTGTATAATAATGAAAAAAATGAATGAAAAACTGTGATTGATATTTAGGTTGGTTCAACAAACGGAAAGAAAAATCAATCTACAAATATCAATCTACAAAAATCACTCAAAATTTTCTTCAATCAGTTTTCTAAAGAACGAAACCAATCTTGTAGAATCATTAAGCTATCAATCTATTTATAAGCATACTAGAACACTCAAATCAATACATGTATTGGGCTTTATTGAGGTTTTATTTGATGAACAGTTTAAAGTTTTACAGTGTTTTTGTGGTATGGATAAAACTCGTTGAATTCTCGGAACCTTACAAAGGATAATGCAGGAAGCATTAGGTTTTTTATGAACCATGGTAAGTTGCTGAACATTAGAGCACGTTCTTCCTCAGTTTGAGAGTAATACATCATAGGAAATTGAGTTCCTACTTTATCTTGTTGCTTCACGTATGTCATGATTTCTTTAATGACATCATCTTCTTCTTCAACTGGTAAGTACTTTACAACCAACTCATGGGTTATAAGAGATGTTTCAGTAGCGACGTGGGCCTATGAGACGAGTGTTAACGAAAACCAAGGAAGTTGTAGATTAAAGCAAACAAAAAAAAACTGTTTGGGTTAACAGTCACGTGCCGTGAAGGCATCTCTAACGCTCGTAGTTTTCTCTAACAGCTCATCTATACCCTCTTTTCTGTTGCAATCAATCTCAGTTTCGCGTATTTCTTTAATCTTGGCAGCTAAGGCTTCATGTTCGTCTTTAACAACGCCAGAATCCTAAAACAAACCAATTAACTCGCTTCATAGAACGCACTGCTTCAATTATGATTTAAAGAAAATAAATAACCGATTTACGTCAACGTGCCTTGTTGAATGATGCTATACGCTTCGATAGTGCTTTGTGAATAAATTTCTCTTCTTGACCGTGATGAGTCTCAATCACGTCGAGAACTGTAAGTAAGTGTCTATGGAGCGCTAATATTATGTCAAGACGTTATATAAAGTATTGTAGAAGCCTTTACGTACCTCCACGGCGTTTTTGAGGCCATAAATTCGGACTTTTCTTTATCTGAGCACAAGCCTTTTGTATCCTTTCAAGATTTCTATCAATTACCTTGTGGGTATTCTCATTACCACTCACAATCCTAGAAACAGTGCGTTCTCCTATAATTTTTATTTTAGGTCGGTTTTTTTGTGACTCCAAAAAATATCACGTGATAAGCATTTACAAGTACGAGTACGTGTAAAAACTGAGCAGCGTACCTGTTTTTTCTTGTTTCGGTTCTTCCTCTTGTTTTTGATCTTTCTTTGCCTCTGTCGCTTCTGTAGTTTGTTCTGGCGTTGGAGATACATCTTCTGGAGTATCTTTTTCTTCTTTTTGTTCCGTCGAAGGCGTTGGTTTCTCTACAGGTGGTTCCTTTATATTTTCGAGTGCAGAAGTATCTACAGTCTCTTGAGTAGGTGTTTCGGCCATAGTTGTTGTTAACGTTGCGGTTACTACACTCTGTTTTTCCGGAAACTCGCAGAAAATTGACCCCTTTTAAAAAACCGCCTATCCAGTTTTCTTGTGATTTCAGTGGTTCTGAGACGCCTGACAACCTCTTCGAGAGTTTCCTAGTAGCTTTAGAGATAGGTTTCATTGCATAACGACAAGAAGTACAATCCAAAAGTACAAGTTTATGTATACTACAACGACATAATTAAAATACACTTTTTCTTTTGTTGTTTGGCGTCCATTGAGTAGCCACTTCATTCATCAGGTACAACATCCTCGTAGAGTTTAAGAGTAACGCCATGTAAAACAGCATTAGTAGCTTCTTGACAGAGCCTATGAAGCCTTGGATCACGTGCACACTTCTTATAATTCGCAACAATAAAATCAACAGCCATTCTTCTAAGTTTAGGCAAGTGATACTTTACGCTTGCTTCAAGCAACTCAAAGCAAGTATCCATATTAGTAAACTCAGCCAAGCTTGTCTTTATAAGCTTCTTAAGGTACTTATCCTTTGACATGCCATAGAAATGCGCTTGAGACATAACTTGGATACAAGAATCAGGAGAACAAGATAACTTTCCAGTGTACAAGTAACTAAAAAAAGTCGTCAGTTTGTGAAAGAAAACTACGAAGGTAAAAGCCTACTAGCGAACTAGCGTAAATTTTAACATTTTAAACTTAAAATTGAAATACGCTAATAATAGCACATCTGTTTGATTGATCAAGACATAAAAATACTCGGTATGGATGAAAATTGAGCTTAACTAAACTGAGCTTATTGATTCCGTACGTTAAAAATGCAGCAAATGCTGCAGGGTCCATATCAGCATCATGCTTTAGAACCTTGTGTTTGAGTCCGTTCTGTCCACTATTTACATCAAAATTGAACATTGAGGCGAAGAAGGGGCAGCGTGCAGCGATTATAGCTTTATGAACACGAAACTTTGTACCCTGCAAAAAAAATAAATAAATAAATGAACATTAAAAAAATATTCGATTGTTACCTTCACAAGAATAGACAAATCATAGTGGTCGTGACTGTTAAGCAATTTCTTCATATCAGTACGAAGAGTAGAAGAAGTAATCATATCAGTATAGAACGTGAATACATGTTGGCGCTAATAACAAGGAGTCAACAAACTTAACAAAAAACCAAGAAATTGATATCAAAAAAAAAAAAAACGTACAGACATCAACAACACAGACAAACAGTACTTTGTTATTTCATCAATAAACTTAACTTCAAGAATGAAGCGTATCCTATAAAGAACAAGTAAGTAAACGCCCGTGTGATATCCTATTAACCAAACAAAAACACAAACGTACCATTGTGATCGATGCCAATTTATTACTGTATCTTTATCAGCTTCGCTGGATATACCCAAAGTTATCATGAAAGGTGATATATCCTCGTCCTACAACAACCAGTAAATAAACGGACCTTGAGTTATAATTAAATCAATAAAAAAACGTACAACAAAGTTATCTTTAGCCCATTGTCCACAAATAATCTCAAGTGGCTTCAAACTAAAATAACGTGCGCACTTAAGCAACAAGTACACATCATTAAGAGCACGTGATTCAAGATCCAATTCTTCAGTATATAAAAACTCTAGAAACAGGCCAAGTACGACAGGAGTAACGCCTTCACTTTGTAGCCTAAATAAATCAATAAGTGATCAAAACTAACAAAAAAAAATGAAAGAAAACGTAAAACATGTTCTTGAAGGTACCATTGATTAATTTGACTGAAATTTAAAAATATCTTGCATCTAGCGTGTATAATACATTTATGAAGGTAAAAATTCTGACCCTTGTAGTTTATAGTATAGTCTGAGAAGGTGTGATTGCGAAAAGTCATCGATAAGTCTTTTTTGTATGGATCGATCTGATCACGAAGGAAAATCTTCTCCTCTCTTGCTAAGAATGCACGAAGGTACATACCAACATACAAACGTAGAAAATGGTCTTCATACTTGCCCTTAGCAAGCCTGTCTTTCTTTAAAATTTTCGGAATTTTCATGTGTTTTTGGGCCAAGTTTAAGGCTAATCCTACTTTGTGTAACCTCTGATCAAGCTTTGGTGTTATATTATTTGATTCTTTTACTACTTGTTCATATGAAAATATCGTAGGATCATATTTATGAATAAGAGCCAAAAAAACATTTCCGTCTTGAAATGAAGCAGTGAAGTTTTCTATGTTTATCTCATCGTAATCCTTTCTAAATTCAATACCATTAGCATATATAAGATAAAAAAAATCCCTCATAAATAAAAAAACAACAAATCGTGAGTCTCGATTTTTTTCACTCACGTGATGTAGCATCGAAGTTTTTTTTTGTTTTGTATTTTTTTTTGATCAAAAAAAAAAACTATGCGTACGTCATTTGTTTGCACCATTCTATAAGTACATTATTGAAAATAGGATCCTCATCACACTGTAGAGATCTTAGAAGCATTTTCTTGAAAATAGTCCATAAGAATGCAAAGAGAATATGTTGGTTACAGTAGTGTGTATCAATAAAAAAATCCTATAAACATTCGTTAGAAAATACGCAAAAGAAGAGTAAGACGAGGAAAAGAAAAAAGGAAAACTGCGAACTTCGCAAAAAAATGATAAAATGATAAAAACGACGTGCAGATAGTTTTATAATCTGATTCTTTTGTGGTAGTAGCTCTGAATCTTGCAGGAAAGATAATGCAACACCAGTATTAGCCATTCTTTCAATTCTTGTTCTAGATAGTCCGTTTTAATATTAATCCATTAGTTGGACTATGAATACGCTTATAACGCGTGCGTATATATGTTTAGACAGTCTTAGATCAACTAAGAAAAAAAGGCGTACTTTGGACGTTTCACATAGCGTTTGTTTATCGTTGATGAGCATAGTATTTCTACAAAGTATATGATAGTAATGCCATCAGCAAATGCTTCTGTTAGGGGCGCTTTTAAACAAAGGTCCCGTTGTTTTAAATACGAATTTACAAATTGCGTAAATGCCTAAAACTGGGATTTAGGCGTTTGGTTGCATCACCAACAGCGTATTTGGTGTTATTGTGTACATACCGCAGTTTGTGCCTTCTCCCAATGCTTCCCTATCCATCTACCGCGACCATACTGCATACCTGTGCTATTCCCATGCTGTCTTGGTGAACTGTATGCGCGTACAGTTCTACTTCTTCTAGTCGTCATAAGAGAGCTTGCGGTGCTTTTCTTGTGCGTTCGGTTACTTTGTGGCAACAAGCAGGCAAGTGGCGTAGGATTGTGTTCAAACACTACAAAACCTGCACTTTTATTTACTGTTTTTAGGAGAGCCGTGCAAAAGAGTTATAGTCTCAAACTAGAAAGTTTAAGAAGGTGCTTTGACTGAATATAGAAATCTGTATGCATGCTTATTACGAGATTGAATACTACCGAACGTGTGTACACGCGAGCTCCTCGGAGGCGTGCTTTAGCCCACAGAAGGAATGTGCGCTTGGACGCACTTTTTCTCGAAGCAACTATCGTACCTGTAGTCGCGGCATTGCCACAAAGACGCCGATGGCAACCTGATGACGCTACTACGATCGACAAAAAGGATTATAAGGTAGTGTATACCTCCGATAATACAAACTGTCAAAAAAAACAGACACCATACTCCGGATGTCAATCACAATGCCCTCATTGTGTAGCTCCAATACGCGTTTTCGCAAGTAGTATGCTATGACGTGCTAGCGTAGATTTTGTGACATGAAACATGAACAATAATGTTGCCATATCACGTGAGTGATTTATTATTCCGTGACGTGTTTACTTTATACGAGTGTCAATCATATGCGCACGCATCGATATATCACCTCAAATCCGTCTACGACAACCGTTTTATAATACAATCGCTTACAGATAGGCTCGTATACTGGTGATAGATTCTACTTTCAAAAAAGCGTGAATTCCTGTATTTCAATCATCCCGAATAGGTCAGTTTTTAAACAACAAACAACAGCAACAACATCTCAGCTAACATGAACGTATCAAAGATTGTCAACCAGAACAGCGGAGGCCCTGCCAACAGCCAAGCGAACAACAGGATCACTTATATACCACGTATGAGCAACGTACAGAAAATGAGGCAAGCTGCCCGTAAGCACAAGAAGGAGAACCCAAACGGTAGACCAGTACGTAACAGCTAGCAGGTATCAGCCAAAACTCACATTAAATCTAGTTGCTCTTTAAGGAAACGCCAGTAATGAAAGCGCTACGAAGGATTCAGCTAGCAGACGTCTGCGTTAAAAACCTTCCAAGACTAGAACAAATGTTCCCAATGGTAAAGAACATCATTATGTCTAAACGTTTAGAGGTACGCGTACAAAGTAACGAACAAAACTCAAGACCAGACTGATTGATTTAGAATTGACAGCCAACAACTTTTTAATGTTTTGTTTTCATTCTTTTTTTTGTTCTACGCTTAGTATCTATCTAACATTCGATATCAGGTGATAAAGCAAATGAAACTCTTGGAAATGCGTTCACGTGTTGAATTCACCTTTATCACCAAAGAAGAGGCGCAACTAGTGAACGGAGGCTACAAAGTTTACGATACAGCCACCAATGCTATCGTGACGGCAAAATAACTGTCCACTACTACTATTTGTACAGTCACGTCAATAAATGCAAGATTAACTATTTTGTCAACATTGCCTTACATTGAAAATTCTTCTCTTTTTTGTAAAAGAAAACGTCAAGTATCCTTCAGTGAACTTGCTTCTCTCATTACCAACGTCATTTTAACCACAGTCACAACAAAGACTCACATGCGCATACATCGTAGCCACTTCGTATACAGTAGAGCTGGTAAAACACGAAGTTTCTCTCCAGTCGTTCTCCCAAAAGACAAAAAGCGTAAGAAAAGTGGTAGAGCCGCTAATAGACAAAAATACAGCAAGCATGTAAAATCAGAGCGCAAATACAGTCAATTAAAGGCCACACTAGGCTTATAAATTTGTAAAATAACTCCAAACAAAATAAACGATTTGTACAATAACGACAATCCCTAGTATACATTTATTGTCACATTATACCCATCTCAGCGACTCCCTAACGTTTTACTTCGCAATTTACCAGTATTTACTTTACTGTTTCAAACAACAGCTGTCAACCCTTTGTGCATTGGTACCAATGTTCATGTTGAGCGAAAAGCAGCCTTGTGGGCTGAATAACGCTGTTTTTTGGGGCACACTGTTAATACAGTTTTTAATAATCCTCTGTCTTCTTGAGATGCGCTCTGTGGGCAAAGAGGGCGCAGAATTTACAGGAGATCCTTCCTCAGACGTGATTTATCCAGATGGCCTTCAAGTACGCACCATAGCTGTTGCTTTGTCAACTACAAACTTTTACAACAATTACAATTAATCCACGTAGCCAAACTATGACAAAAACATCATAAATTCGCCTTGTAGTTACATTTTACGTAGGGAAAGGTAGCCAAGCTTGAAAAGCAGTTAATGAATCTTCAAGTGCACTCTCTCGGTGCTGTCAACAACAAGCTAATCAGTCCAGAAGCTGTACGCAAGTATCAACAACAATTCAGAACTCGTGACATTCCCGACACGCGAGATCCTCATTGCAAAAACCTTGTACGTAAACAATACCTTGATTACGCCTCCCTCTCAACACACGTAGGTTTATGATGTTCTAAGTTTACCAACGGCTTCAATTGTCATCCCTTTCCACGGTGAAGAAGCACCAATGATGGTACAAATGCGCAACAGCCATTGTAGAAGCGCGTAATTTTTTTATTAGGTACAAACTCTAAAAACTATTCTGGAACGTACACCACCACATCTATTGGCGGAAATCATCGTTGTGGATGATTGGAACGAAAGTACGTCTTCAAAAAAGGAAAAAAGACCAAAAAATTCTTTACTTCTAAACGTTTGTTTTAGAGCATCTCGATGAAGAGATAAGTATTGATCCTAAAGTAAAGATTGTCCATCTACCAGAAAGAGCAGGTCTTATTGTAGGCAAAGTAGTAGGTACTGAGCATGCTATTGGCGCTGCTATTGTATTTCTTGAAGCTCATTGTGAAGGTACGTACTAAACAAGTGTACCAACTTCAATAATTTTTACTGTGACTGTAGTGAACGTTGGTTGGCTTGAACCGCTTTTAGAAATTATAAGGGATGATGAAAAGGCTGTACCTATTCCAATCCTTGATATTATCGATGATAATGGTGCGTGATGAACACAATAACAAAACCCCATAATTTTTAATCAATTCAAGACCAAAAAAAAAACCTGATTGATTCCGCGTGAAATGACTCTAATGGTTGTATAGGCAAACCTGGAGCAGAGTATAAGGGAGCACCACTTAATAGAGGAGGATTTGATTCTAGACTCGGGTTCACTTGGATTCCTCTCAGTACGTAAACATAGCGAAGCTTTCTCAACGCACAGATTTTTGATTAACTTCTTTTTTAGCACCTGAGCAAGTGAAAAAACCAGGACACACTAACATCCCATCGCCTACTATGGCTGGTGGATTATTCGCTGTATCGCGCAAATGGTGGTCAATTGTAGGAAAGTATGACGTTGGTATGAAGATTTGGGGAGCAGAGAATGTTGAGTTTTCTCTACGCGTTTGGAATTGTGGTGGCTCGCTCATTGAAGTGCCTTGTTCTCGTATTGGTCATGTATTTAGAAAAAGAGGTAAAACGATTTCTTGTTTTTCGGCGCGAACTATTTTAGCGTTTACAGCCTGTAGGTTTCCCTTATAAGTTCCCTGATGGTCACGGAAAGACTGTATCACGTAATATCGCTCGTATGGCCGCTGTTTGGCTTGATGAACCAAGAAAATCAAACTTTCTTGCCAAGTATGATTGAAATGTGCACACTCATGTTCTAATGCGTTTATTTAGCCTACCAGACCCAGGAGATATTTCTGATCGCTTAAAAATTGTCAAAGATCTTAAATGCAAGAACTTTCAATGGTTTCTGGATAATGTATACCCAGAAGCTCAAGATACCATTAAGAAAAGCTAGGCACATAGTGAATGCCGTTTAAAAAACCCTGTAGAAATATAACGAACAAAGATTGCTTCACACTTTTATTTGCTTGAAGAACGTGTTTTCGGGTTCCTTTAATATGTAACTACACAATTGTAGTGTACACTTGCGCCGTTCACAGGATTTAGCACTCAAAATCGATCATTTGTTTTTTTTCATTATCAGTTCGACTAGTACAATGAGGTTTCTGCTTGTTGTAACTTGCGTCTTAATGGCGACTGCCTTGGCAGGTACAGCAATATAAACTGCTTTTGTTGGTTCTTACCGTTTGTAGGTGATGTATTCCGCATGCCACTCCACAAGAAGAAAACTACGCACCCACGTCGTGTCTTGCGCCCTTCTGAAGTGTTACGCTCAAAAATAACCACGGGAAAGCGTCAAATCCCTGCCGTTCCTTTGAAGAACGAAGAGAACGAATATTGGGTTGGAGCTATTGAAATTGGAACACCTGCGCAAACTTTTGAGGTACAACCGCTTTTCCTGTGAACCAACTTACGTTTCTAGGTCATTTTCGACACTGGCAGTTCAAACCTTTGGGTGCCAAGCTCAAAATGTACTACTCCTGCCTGTACTGGTAAGGGTAAGTATGACGCATCTAAGTCTTCAACATACGTGAAGAACGGAGAAGCATTTGACATTCCTGTATGTTCAAAAATCCATCAAACTTGTTCTCACTCGCTTAGTACGGTACTGGTCAAGTTTCTGGCGAACTAGCACAAGATACAGTAACCGTTGGTGGAATTACTGTTACTTCTGATGTTTTCGGTATGGCTGATGTTGTTAGCAACGATTTCGCGGTAAGAAACCATAGATAATAAACACCTCTTAGTTTGCCTTACTTGGCGCTCCAAACTCACTTTTTTTTCTAGAACAGCTCTATTGACGGTATCCTCGGTTTGGGTTTTAAAACTATCGCTGTTGATAGCGTAACACCTGTATTCGATCAAATGATGAGCCAAAAGCTCCTAAAGCAAGACCTATTTTCAGTATATCTTTCTTCTACTCCTGAGGATGAGACTTCTGTAGCTCTTTTCGGTGGTATCGATCAAAAATATTACACTGGTAAGAAATTAGAGCTGACCGAACTGCTTTTCCTTTTTCTTCTTTGTTTTTTGAAAATCCTTACTTGCTTTTCTTCTTCTTTTCTCACTCTGTACTTAGGTGAGATCTCTTATGTTGATATTTACCTACCATCTTACTGGCTCGTTGGATTAAAATCTATTGGCCTTAACGGAAAAACAGGTAACGAAATTAAATGTTTTCTTGAATGAACTGACACTTTTTTTTTCCTTCAGTTCACTCTTGTGGTTTCTTTGGATGTAATGCTATCATTGATACTGGCACGTCAGCTATCATTGGACCTCCATCTGAGCTCAACCCAATCCTCGCTCAAGTTGGTAACGTAAGCGAAGGTACGCAATCTAAGAGAGTAAACAACAAACTACGAAAAAAAAATTCCCAAAAACTGACGAATATTTTAAGATTGCTCAAACGTAAAGTCATTGCCTACGATTAGCTTCGAAATGGGTAGTCACACTTTTGACGTACGTTTATTCTACAACTTGCTTGCTCATAATACCGCCCTAACCGATTTTTTTAATAGTTATCGCCTGAATTCTATGTCATCACACAAGTCATTAATGGCCAGACTATCTGTGAGATGGGTTTGATTCCTTTGAATGAAGAAGGTTTATGGATTCTCGGTGATCCTTTCCTAAGACAATACTACGCTGTATTCGATCGCTCTGGATCTGGACTTGCTCGTGTTGGATTTGCTACTGCTGTAAAACAATAAACAGTGCTTTTTTTTCAGTACTTGCGTAAGCGTTAGAATTCCACCCAAAGTGGGCGAAAATGACTGTTTTTCCTGTAGCCTTTGCAGTAGAAGGCATAGACTAGTTTCAAACATAGAGAGTCACGTTTTTTTGTGTTTTGTAAAATTGTTTTGATACAGTTACGGTTTGTACAAACAGCCATGCTTGCCGTGGTGGGTCTAGGATAGCCGCTAGTAGATATAGCGTTTCGAAAACATACTGCAGGTTGTGATTTCGTAGATCGGTTAAAGTTTACCCGCATTCACACTGTGAAGACTAACAAAAAAGTAGTTTATAATTTCTCACTGGATAGCCACACTTTGTCACTGTGAGTTTTGAGAATTATACCGAGAAAGTTTCGAAAGTACAGAAACTTCCAGATACTGCTACATAATGTAATCTATTACCACAACTTGCCCAAAGACCCGAATTTGCCAAGAATATGCTGTGTGTTCTCCGAGTTTCGCCAAAAGCTTTTTGAAGAACCAATTAACAAAAGCAAGGTACGTACTCTCCAAAATAAAATGTTTAATGCACTGGGAAATTACAATGTTCCGTTACATGGGCGCCCACAACTTTATCCAAAATCTCCGAAAAGTTATGAATTATATCTTTTGTTCGACTGTTTTTGACTTTATTTTCCATACCTATCAATCTTATAAACAACAACACCTCAATTAATATAATATAAGACAATGACCATGAGATCAACTGTTTTTATTTCGTGTATACTGCTTGCGATTATATGTGTAACACGTGCACAGCAAATAACAAAAGACACAGAGTGGGAGCTAAATGTTGACAACAATGGTGGTTCCTTACGTGCTACAAGCATGAAGCGTTTTTTCAATGGACTATGGTACTCTTCTCTTGAAGTAAACGCAGACAAGTCAAGTGGAAACTTGAACTACATGTCCGGAGGTACAAGCCATTTCTTTCACTCAGAGCAAAAACAAAAGGAAAAAATAGGTTGTTAGAATACTTATCATCACTTAGCATCTGCTGCTCCACTCCTCGGTTCGGTAATAGCTCATTTCCCAGCTGCTACTCTTGGTTTCTTTGGAGCTCAAATTACTGTAGAAGAACCAACACAAGATGACGTACGTGCTTACTTGAGTACGCAGTGTCTAACCTATCGACATTAGCCTTTTAAACTTCAAGCTGATCTTGCTGCTGGGTTCATGGCTACTTCGTTCTATAAAATAGAAGAAAAAAATACTACAGGACATGTCATTGATACATTCTATCTCAACGTACGAATGATCATACTTGAAAGCTGTTTCGCTTTGTTCTATTTGAAGCGCTTACTAAACACGTGATTAGAGAAACAACTATCAACTCACTGATATTGGAACTAAAGACTCTCTTAAATGGGGAACATACACTACCAGGATGGTTAGAAAAGGAGGTCTTATTCCTCCAGATACTGACTACCGCGGTGATCTTGCTATTACTTTTATGATTTCTGACTCACCTGGAACTTCAAACTTTAACACTAATGTCGGTCCATCAACACTCGTACGTTTTACAGAACCATCTATGCTCAGCGGCATTCTGATATCGTGCTAACCTCTCAATAGGAGAGTATTATTCAAATATCTGGATACCAATACGCTAATGCTGAAAACAACTTGGTTCTCTCTATGGGTGTTGCTTCTGGAAGTGCTTCTTGGGAAGGCGAAGTGGGTGTTGTCACACAACAAACTACAGATAATCCAGTATTTTTCAAAGTAGCCAAAGAAGCCATGTACAATTTGGAAACTAAACCAGTACGTTTTTTTTCTTCCGAAAAAACAAAGAAACACATAAAAGAAGAGTATTACTTTTCAACCTTTTCCAACTGTTGCCCACCGCACGTCGCTTTTTGAAATCAATTGCAGCAAGATGTGTCAACAAATTAGCTAATGGAGCGTTAGGTCACAGTTTCGGCGTTCAAAACAGCCACTTTTGAAGCTGCTTTTGGTAACAACGTACAAATTGAAGCTCAGTTGAAATCAAAATTCAATGGAGATTGGGAAGCTAGGATCGTTGAGGTTGAGTTTGCCGCCGGTGCTGATCTCATAACATATGATCCAACTCTTGGTGCTACTATGAGTGATGATGACACATCAGACGCCGTCACAAACAGCATTCTCCTCATGTTTATACTTCTCATTATTTCGATGTTGCTTTAAATAAATGGTGCACCTTTCTTATTTTAAATCAAGATATGTATTGTTAAGATCGAAAGCCGTTTATCACTGTTAATTAAAATAAGAAGACTACAGTTTTGTTTCAGGTCGAGACTTAGCGTGTTTAATTATAAGTCATTGTAGCTGTCTTTTTTTTTGTATTCGAATACATGACCAGAATAATAAAAGCTTCTTGTAGCACGTGGGTTGCTACTATAGCTTGTTTAGTCATCCCTGCATTACTATTACAGCTATTCGTTATCTCTGGCTACAACTATGGTTCAAACGTACGTAACTCTAGCGAGATACGTAAAAAACTGAAAGTAACGCCAACAGACAAACAGATTTTCTTTGATAATAAAAATAACGTTTCTAAGGGTCTCACTTAGGCTTCCAATATGCGTAAAGCGAAACCTAGGCGTGTAAAATCATCTATATTCAAACTTGAGCTGAAAGCAGCTTGGGTTACAATAGCAACTGATATAAACTACATTCGCGCTGTTCTATCATTTGCGCACTCACTCAGACGTGTTAAGACAAAGTTTGATATGTACGGTGGTTTTCTTTGCTTGTTGATATCACGTGATTAATATTTGTGTTTCTAACGTTAGTATTTTATTGGCAAAAGATAAGTTAAAGCCTCATGAAGCTTTGTTGAAGAAAGTGTTCACTCATGTTTACTATATTGACGATATCATTGTGAAGCTCAAGAATGGACCTATTGAGTCAGATAGAAGCAGGTGTACGTTACAGGTTGGCAACAAAAAGTGAAAAGAACATGTCACTCCTATTTGACTTCTTTTCTTATTGTAGCTTTTTGGTTGAAGTTTCACGTATTTAATTTGGTTCAGTACGACGTTGTGGCATATGTGGACTCAGATAGTCTTTTCTTTAAAAACATTGATCATGTGATGGGTTGTCCAACACCATGCGGTGTTTTTGATACATGGTATGTTCTGACACATGAACAAGCAAAAGCACTTGTTTATTTTGTTCATTTTCGTTGGAAGGGTTTATCGGACTGTTGAACGTATTGGTCCTGCAACAAATGCTGGTTTGCTTGTGCTTGAAACAGGGAAAGACCACTATAGAAACATCGTACATTTCTTGGAGAACGACGTTGCTCATGAGAGGTTCATTAAGTTATGTTGCTAGGATTGTTAAGTTTTTTTGTTTTATAGCCTTGGATACATGAGAGATTGGCATGGCACAGCTTTTGGGGCATGGGATCAAGCTATATGGAACATATATTATAATTATAGTATCACAAGTTTAGCACCTAGTCTAGGTACGTTGAAGTAATGCTAAAAACAACTTTAACATTTCTTTGGCTGGCGTTGAATCTATGGGTGTAACGTGGTACCCCACTTTATGGTAATCAAATACTATTATGCTTCATATGATTAAGAGGTTTTAAAGGGATCCTGATGCTCCTGCGTCTTTGGTGCATTTTGCTCAGGACTTCAAACCTTGGAATATGGGTGACATTGACAAGATGATTGTAAGTCAAATCTTGTGGGTTTTTATCTTCATTTTTTTGTAAAGGTTTTTTTATAGGTTTACGATCATTGGTTGTTAAGAGATATATTCAAAAAATCTAAAGTAATTGTTGATGATTTGATGCAAAATGGTTTATCAAAGATTGACGCCAAAGAGGCCAAAAGGTGAAGTTTTTTTGTTTGTTGCTTGCTTTTTTTTACTCTTTGTTTTCCAGATTACCACCGAAGCTCACAGAAGAATATAATCCTAGAACATGTTTCTTCCATTGCTCGGTATTATAAAACCAAAAAAAATTAGCTTCTACTACTAACATAAGATGTAGATGATCCCAAAAAACTTTACAACTCTGTATTGCTAAGCAAAAAATTTGTTTTTCTTTTGACTCTTTTCACTAGGGATTGGCATGTTGTTCATAAGAAATCAATAGACATATGGAAAGGTTATTTTAAGTACGTTATATAAGATTTATTTGATTAAAGTAAAGGCTAAACAATAACATAGCAAACAAATTCGTAGCTTAAGTCACAAGCAAATACAAAAAGGCTACCTTGAAAAAAAACACATGATACAGACAGAACTAAAGACTTACGAAAAAATGAAAAAGAGGCTAGAAGACGATGAAAGGGAGCTATCAGAAAAAATATCAAAAATGGACAAAAACTAAACAAAAAAAATAACACGTGGGGAAAAAAAAACCAGAAAAGACAAAAAAAAAAAACCAACTTGTAAACCAGTTCACTAAAGTATTGTTTAATAGTGCTTTTCTAAATACAATTGGTAGTTTACTTGTTAGAACCGTCCAGTTTACATACAAATTGTTCATCCCAACCATGACTAGCACCCCAGAATGTTTGACCAGGTTTATCATACTCAGACGTAACAGAGTCATCAATGTTGTAAACCTCTCTTATTTTCTTCAACAAAGCTTGGTTTTCAGGGAAACAATGAGGGTAATTATTCATTCCATCTTTCAATGCCATCTTCGAGAATATGGTTGTACCATCTTCAGCAACAAACTCTAACAAGAACAATAAATACAAACAAAACAAAAACCATCAAAAAAACACCCACAAAGCACCACAACCTGAACACCTTTAAGAGAGGTGCTCAAGTTGAAGCGTAGTATTTTAATACAGGTGCAATTGTAAATGCTCTTGGCATCACGACAAGGTACTATAAAAGAGACATAAATAAAACGTATGACACGTACCGAAACAAGCAAGTCTTGGCATTTCAGCATTGTAAACAAACTTGGCGTTTGGTAAGATTGAGCTGATAACTTTACACTTCTCTTCGTATATTGTCTTATATCCACAGTTTGTGCAAATCTCACAAAATATTGTTGGACCAGAATCATCCTCGACATCTTCTATCTTGGCATCCTAAGCACAAAAAATCAATAAACAGACTTTGAATGGTTCAGAGTGCATTCTCCATACCTTTTTGCTGACTTTCTTAGCTGCAATACGCTTCACTGAAGGTAACTGAGCTAATTCTTGAAGCGAAGGACAGTAATAGTAGTTTGATGTTACAGCACGTGTCATTTTAAATAAGTTATCAATGCTTCCGTCATCCTGGAACTTTCCAGCCATACGATCAAGTGCAGTCTCGAATTCAGATATAGTACGAGCGAACGCAATGAAATACAAGCCTTCTTCTTCGCCCATGACATAAGGCATAGCCTTGAAAAAAAACATTAACGTCGAACCTTGCTTTGACTGTTTTTAGCTCTATTTGAATACGTACTTGTCTGTAAATTGCAGCGTGACTGCGGTGGGTATGCCATGCTTCTTTTGATTGGGTACTAGTCTTTCCTGGTGCTTTCCTATCACGGTAGTAATCATTATCTAAACGAGCATTTTCAGGTCTGTGGTCTGCTCCAACATGCTTTTGGACAACATCATAATCGCGGCCTATGACTTCATCTCTTTCCCGTTTTGCCATTGCACGGAACTTGGTCAAATTATGAATAAAACGACCAGCATACCTAGAGAAGCATCAGCAACAACAACAACAATGAAAACTTCATTGAAAGAGCAAAACTGTTGCAATTCAATGTCAAACGTGTGGTTTGATGTAAAACGTACATGAAGGAGCCTCCTGCGTGGGTTTCTTTGTCATCTCTTGGGAACATGACGACTTGATCTATAACTGCACGTAGAGTATGATCTGGGTTTCTTGTACCGTCAACAAAGCCGCTAAGATCACGAGCCATGTTTGGTGTGAACTCTACAAAAAAGCCGTTTAGCGTCAAAGAAAGAACGCTATCCGTAAAAACTACGTACGCTTCGTTGGCAGGTACGTAAATGAGCTGACTTGATTAAATGACTTGGTGTTAGGACCAAGAGCAATGCGAAACGCTCTTGCGACTTGGTAGCAATGGTCTGTACTTGACGCTCTTACGAATAGAAAGATGTGATCAGTTGCTGCTGGAAATAATACATCTTTTGTCTTTCCAGCTGTTTTTGTTTTAAAAGGTTTTAGCTCTGTCGGTGGCGTTGCGTCCCACAGTTTCCAAAGGTCTCTATAAATACCAGTTAGCACCTTACGATTTTGCATTTTGTTTCAACGGTCTTACGAAGTTACAGCTACAACAGAAGCTATTTGGCCCATCCCTTCAAGTTCTAATCTGTCTGTTACGTCTGTAGTGATGTTGGGAACGTCGGAGATTGCTTGGCGTACAACTGCATCGTCAAAGTCATCATTTAGGGTGACTATAACGCGTTAGTTGGTGAAATGAGAAATTCAGAGTTTTAAATTAGCGTAAGAAGCGTAATGTCCTTTTGCTATGACAATGTAAGTGCGCGTACCTGAAACAAAGAGGCCGTAGTCTTTTCCAGTTGCGAGTACACCACGTTGTACACTATCAACGAAATGCATCTTTGGCTGATACTACGAGTTGTTAGAGGCTATATAGGCGCGAACCTAGTTGTATACCGGTGAAGCTTGGAAACTTTTTTCTCTCCACCCTGAAGCGTCCATTCGGCGTTGGCTCATTTGTTTGCTTGTAGTTGATTTGTTTTTGGTTGCTTTTGGAGGAGTTGCAGATGTCGGGGTTGGTTTGGCTGCTGTCTGTTGGTTGCCCATGTTAATATGTAAATAAACTTAATAACCAGGTATTTTCGCTAATTTTAAAACATCAGCGAAAAACACAGAAGACAACTGATCACTGAAGCTCGGTTTTTGGTTCTGTCTATTCGGTAATTTGTTCACAACTATTCACAATCATGGGCTGCTCAAATTACATAGTTGTCGTACGTTAGGTGAAGATATACGCAATATTTACCGAATGTGTACTGTAAATATTGTGGCGACGCCCCAACTAGCTTTGTTGTATTAGTCACAATGTCGCTTGAATGTCAAATCGTAAAGATGTTAGCCTAAAGCTGCATTATTGGGACCCAACACCGTTCAATGAAATATATTAACGGTTGTTAACAGCAGACTACTAGTAGGAACTATTCTTTATTCATGTTTTGTTAAAACTCGGAGTGAAATGGCTTTTATATTTGGTTACAGGTTAGTATAGCATTGCTCTAAAAATGAAAATATGTTCCTATCACCTACAGCCTATGCACAAGATTAAAAAAAGTCACACAACAAATTTTTTGTTGAAATATTTTTGAGTACTTACCATGCCTATGACATCTTCTATAAAGTCTATTGCGTGTATACGATGCAAAAAAGGAGGTACAGATATAAAGTAAGCATAGACATCTTCTACATACTCTTTGAATTTCTCCTCAGCCAACTGTGAAACAAAATCATCAGATTGTTTACAGACATCACTAATAGAAGCTTTTTTAATAAAAACTGCTTCGTCCATTTCCTTTTGTTCTCTTTGATTTACGCTTTAACAAAACCGGTTTTGAGAAGTTGAGGAGAAGATATTAGAGTACCGTAGGTGCGGATCCTCTAGAGTATCGATGTGGAGCAGTAAGTCTACCTGACGGACTGCTCAGTTTTCATTTGCAGTAGTTTACGTACTTTATCACTTGATCCATAGAGAGGTATGAATCTATTATGAAGAAGCTTGAAAGCATAAGTATTGCAGTTATTGAATGGGAAATAAGTAAAAGTTTACCTCCTCAAGCAGTGTTGGACTATTTTTTTTATCAAACTTTCGAGAGAACTGTTGTAAAAAAATAGCTACAGCTAAAAGAAAAGTATCAGTCGTCAATGTCATTACTATTAGTATTCTACCTCTACCCAGTTGTGTTTCGGACCATCTAGAACTTAAAGGCATAGGTATAGGATACACATCATCCATAGTAGCCTACTCAAGTATTAAAGAGTGACTGATGCTATTTTTTGTTTATCGTACAACTTTATTGTTAGTGTACCACGTGTTTATAGATATACTTCCTTCCTCACTTGATACCTAGTAACTCCCGTTGGTTTTGGAAAACTTAGAACAAGAATACCTCAACTTGGTGGAACCACAGTGGTGGGAGATACAAGAACTATTTACAAAAAGAGAATCAAAACTTGTTCAAAAAAAAAGAACATTGTCGTACGTCGCCTGGTCTTAGCTCAACCTGTCAACGAATCAGATTGCAATAATTAAAATAATGCAGTACCTGTATCCCTTCTAGATTAGCGACGTTTGGATGAATATCCATATTCACATTATCAAGATCAACTTGTGACTGTCTGTGCCGAGGATGCGATTTCGGATATACATATAAATTTCTTGCTTGTTCTATGTATCTATGAGATCAACCGACAGACTTCTACAACGCGCTATAGTACGTCCTGGTTTGCTGGTATAATATATTGTATTATTACTCAGGTTCTGTAGACGTACGTGGTGCAAATAGTAAGAACTTCTTTGTTCCGTAAACTTGCAAAAAAAAATTATCAAAGCGATCATAATGAAGAGGTGTGGTTGCTCCAATACCACCCATCCATATATTCTGCATGGTTTCTTCTGGGTTAACACCCTCAATAAATACCTGAAGGTCATAGTAAATATCATAGTAGATGTCAACAGGAATATACCGTACATCGTCTCCAACATCTTTTTTAACGTCTCCCAACATGTGAATTGGCGCTGACATATAAATGTAGTAACCTCGCTTATTTGTACTAGATGCGGTTTCCCAAAACTGTTTCATTGTAGCTGGTACAAGCTTGCAGCATCCAATGGTGAATCTACGGTTCTTTGCCATTTTTACACCAAACCTGGATGAAACGTGCTGCTGTAGGTATTCTGGATTCCAATCGCGTGGGGCACTCCATTTATGAGCAGGAGAGTCGGTTAAAACAATTGGAGAATAAATGTCATCAAAAGAATCAATATCGCTCCATTTGACGCGCTCTAGTTCTGTTGGCGTAATTAATAACCTGTGTAACGCTTTTTTAACAACAACTCATTTGTTTCGCTTTTCATACGCTTTTGTACTGTAGAATGATGAAGTAAAACAAACAAGGAGCAACCAGACACCATTGGTAGTATGCATACCTGCTCCATAGACCCAGTTTCGGTTAAGTCAGCGTAGTTCTGTATTACCTTGCTCTGGAAGCAATCCAAGCTAAGTGCTGACCATCAACTATTACGTGAATATCTCTTAGCTTTGCCTGGTAATGAATTCGTTTTGGCTTGAACGTCACTATGCGTATGGGGCAGCATCGCTTTTGAGACAGTTTCAGAAATTCCGAAATTTTTGAAAAAGTTTGTTTTGAAAAAAATTGCTTTGACTGTCGGTACTTTTCCTCCGCACAGCACGAACGAATCGCAAAATGGTTTTTAAGCCTATAAGTATAGAATACTAGTTAAATGTTCATAATAACAATTTTTGGTTAAGACGGTTCTGAGGTGAGTAAAAACGTCTCAAAGATTCTCGAAATGCCGTAAATATCAAAAATCAAAAATGTCGTAATTTTCGAAACTGTCTCAAAAGCGATGCTGCCCCTATTATGATTCACCCGGGCAAAACTATATGACACCCTTGCCATAGGGGTATTTATTGCCCCGGTTTCGTTGTCGTGCATTGATTCTACAGCTCTGTGGTACAATTTCGTCTCAAATGTGACATATTTCCTCCGCTGGATTCTCCTCCCTTAGTGACATTTAATTGAACTATTGCAGTGGGCTGCAGCAGCGGTCTCTTGTTTGTCACAACATCGTGATGACCGAAGCTCCTGTCTCTAACGCGGCACAGGCGTTTTTTGATAATGTTTGTTCGCCATTTGTTTTTGTACGCGTCACTAGTAGTTATGGTAGCGCTAGATGGAATCTTTAGCGACTATCAGGAAATATAACAGTTTTCTATCTTATATGTCACGTTTAGGGCCCAATTCAGTCTGGTTTCTTGAGCCTGTGCTTTGTTGACTTGTATCCGAGGAATACTTTCACTTTTTTCTTTATTTACTTTACAAAGCTTTATTACCCTTCACAAACAGAATTTTATGGACAATACAGTTCGTGTGGATAATAGTATTTGGTATTTGGCGCCTGAACTTTTTACGCAAGCGACCACGAGATTATAGGCCAATATCAAAGACTCATGTAATTGAAGTGACAATATCAGGTACGTTCCCGTGTTTATAAGCGTAAACTAACGTGATTGAAGCGTTATTGGCAATCGCGCCTGTAGTTGATTTATTGTACTACTTCTTTACAAAAGACTTGCCATACTTTAAAGTATTCAATGATTGTGTGACAACAATAGGCTGGGTGCGACTTTTTAATTAATGACTACTGTTTCCGAAGAAACTTGATGCCCCCTCTTGTACACTAACGCATTGTTTTACAGTTCATCGCTTTAGTTGTTATTATAATGGAGTACTTGAGAGGGTATAAACATAATTGGGTGATTATATCATTTTGGGTCTACGGGTTCGTCCTACAGGGTACGTATTCTTTTGTAGTGATATAGTATAAATCCTTACATTAAATTAAAGGTGTAAGAGTGAACATATTGGTAGAAGAAGGTGTACGTTACGAGATTTGGTCGGATGATTTTTTTTTTGTCATCATTTCTAAATCATGAAACATTGACTAATTTTTGCAGCTTCGTAATTTCGCGTCAATATCTGGTATCATTATTCTCACTGTCTTGACGCTCCTTGCTTTACTAGCACTCCTATTTAACAAGTGTACGTCATACAAGCTGAAATATTTCCTCGGAAATAAAGTGAATTTTCACACAAGTTTCTCATTAATAATCACGTGTTTTTAGTGCCAAAGAGCATCAACGAAAAGGATGAAGAGGAAAACCAAGATGAATTCCAGCGGTTACTATTCGACAGAGAAGAGGATAGCTACGGTGGTATGGAGAAAGCCGTCCACGAAGTTGAAAAAGAGGTATGGGAACAACAAGCAAATTTCTGCTGTTACCTCTTTACTGACATTCTTTGATACTAGGAAGCAGATCTCAAGAGTAAACAAAGGAGTCCTGAAGAACGCGCCAATATTTTTTCGAAAGCGACGTTTTGGTGGATGAATCCTTTATTGAAGCTTGGGTGCGTTCTTTGTTTATCAGCATGTCTTTGTATTCTAGAATAACATGTTTTCTAGTTACATCCGTGCTTTGAAGCAAAATGATCTACCTAAGCTTATGCGTGCCTCTTACGCTGAGCTGAACTCGCTTAAACTAGAAAAAACATGGCGAGCTGAGCTAGAAAAGAATGAGTATGTGTTTTGCCTTTTCTCACCTTCGCTATTTTTTTACTCCGACATCTTCACATATCACGTGCTAAATGTTTTCATAAAGGCCTTCATATACGCGTGCATTGATAAAAGGTTTCTGGTTTAAGTTCTTCTTGGCTGGATTTTACAAGTTTGGTAATGATGCTTTTACCTTTGTTGGTCCTATTTTGTTAGAACAGCTTGTTCTTTTTGTCAGCCCTACTTCTGATCTTCCATTGTGCGTCTAGAAATCTATTATATTATCGAACTTACGCTTGTATAGCTGGGTTGGTTTGTTATTTGCCATCGGTATATTCTTGGGAAGTATCTTACAGGTACATTTTTCTTTGCTTTGATTTTTATTATTGACTTTTGAGTTTTAGTCTCTTTGTGTTCACCTTTATTTTCACATGGTATACAAAGTCGGAATGAATGTACGTATTCATTTATTAGATATTAACCTTTAATTAAACTACCATTCTGACCTCTTGTAGATTCGTAATGCTGTCATTGGTACTGTATATAGAAAAGCTTTCAGAATGAGTCATAGACAACGTCAAACTAGTACTGTTGGTGAAATTGTTAATCTACAGTCTATTGATGCTCAACGTATATGTGATACAATGACGTATTTACACATGATTTGGTCTGCACCAATACAAATTATAGTATCCTTAGTGTACGTCTACGGAAATTCTTTCAAAAAAGAAAAAAATCACGTGATTTTTTTTAGCTCACAATTTTTTGACAATTACACTTGTAGACTACTTTGGCGTGTTGTTGGTCCTTCTGCACTTGGTGGATTAGGTGTTATGATTTTATTACTACCTCTTCAATTGAAGATTGGTAAAAGCTTAGCTGTTATTCAGAAAGATATGATGAAAAGAAAAGATGCACGTAATAAGATTATAAATGAAGTACTACAGGGTATTCGTGTTATTAAATTCTTTGCTTGGGAACTTAGTTTCACTGAGAAGATTAAAGCAATACGCGGTAAGATAACTAGAAAGCTTAAATATTTACTAAACTTTTTTTCTTTGTTTAGCTCTGGAACTCAAAACACTGAGAAAATCTGCCTTTTTGCGTGCTGGTATGTTCCTTATTTGGACATTCACACCATTGCTCGTATCTATGGTTACATTTGCTATATACGTTCTTGTTGGTAACACATTGACTGCTGACAAAGTAAGTTTTATTTTTTGTTAGTAAATATTAATATTTCCACTACAGGCTTTCCCAGCTATAGCTCTCTTTAATATCATGAGATTTCCACTCAATGTATTACCTATGGTTATTACATCTCTAGTCGAGTGTTTTGTTTCTATTAAACGTATAAGCAAGTTCATGTTGGTATGAAAACAAAAAAACATCAAAACGAACTTCGCTAACTTTGTTTGAAGGGACAAGAGTTGGATGATAACTCTGTTTCCCCAGGAAATGATGATGGTGTAGCTATTAAAGTAACAAGTACGGTCTTTTACAAAGAAGTACTTTTCTTTGCTCACGTAATATTTTAAAGACGGTACATTCGAATGGTTGGAAGATACTACTGTTCTAGAAGATATTAATATCACCGTAAAGAAGGGATCACTCCTTGGTGTTGTTGGTCAAGTTGGTGCTGGTAAATCAACACTCTTGTCATCCCTTCTTGGTGAGATACCAAAGACTTCTGGACAAGTAAACGTGAATGGATCTATTGCGTATGTTCCTCAACAAGCTTGGATTCAAAACGCAACTGTTAAAGACAATATTTTATTCTGCGAAGACTATGATGAAGATAAGTACCTCGAAGCTATCGGTGTCACTGAATTAGGACCTGATTTAAAGATACTGCCTGCAGGCGATAACGTATGATTGTGTTAAGTATGTTTATTGTTATTAACGGTTTTGTAGACTGAGATCGGTGAGAAAGGAATTAACTTGTCTGGAGGTCAGAAACAACGTGTTTCACTTGCTCGCTCAGTTTATCAAGCTGCTGATGTACCTTTTTTCTTAATTTTAACAAGCTAGTGTTTACTTGTATTAGATATACTTGATGGACGATCCTTTGAGTGCTGTAGATGCTCACGTAGCTCGTGTATGTACTTTTCGAATTGATGTGTTTTTTTTGTTTACTGATCTTTGTCTTTAGGCGATTTTTGATAACTGCATCAATGGTGCACTTGCTGGAACGACACGTGTTTTAGTAACGCATCAGCTACAGTACTTGGATCAATGTGATCAGGTAACTTTAATAATTGTGATTATACACAGCCTCGTATTAATAACTTGTTAGATTGTTGTTTTAAAGGAAGGCAAGATTACTGAGGTTGGTACTTATGATGAGTTGATGCAAAATGGTGAAGAATTTGCCCGTCTTATTGAAGAACATGTGAAAGAAAGTGAAAGTGCTAAGAAGGAGAAAGAAGAAGAGAAAGAAAAAAAACCAGAGAAAGTGGAAAAAAAAGAAGAAAAGCCAAAGGTAAGCTGACTTTTCTTCCAAATAAGATCAGTGATTTGACTTTTTCTTCAGGAAAAGGAATCCAAACTTATCGCAAAGGAAGCCCGTGATGTGGGTGGTGTAAAATGGAAAGTATATAGAAACTACATTCTTGCATTCGGTGGATTCTTGCTGACTGGAACAGTTGTCACTTTTTACGTTCTTGATGCTGCATCCAGCATGGGTTCAAACTAGTACGTTTTCCTTTGTATAATTACTTGTTATTATACTTATGTTATAAACTAGTTGGTTGTCTTATTGGGCAGATAGCGAAGACCTTGTAGGTGGTCCACCATATTCCTCACAGTTTTATCTTGGTATCTATGCTGCGATTGGTTTCGGCAATTGTACGCTTACAGTTTTTTTTGAAGAATTATCTGTTGATATCATTAAGGTCTATTTGTTGGTATACGAGCGTTTACGCTTGCTATAGGCGGTGTTAACGCCGCCAAAGTAACGCATGAACAAATGATTACACGTGTCATGAGAGCGCCAATGTCGTTCTTTGATACAACACCAATTGGTACGAAGGTCTCCCTTGTTTTATAAAAACTTACAGTGTATTAAAAAGGTCGTATTCTGAATCGATTCTCAAAAGATCAATGGACTGTTGACGAGATGCTTCCACGTGTTATGGCTATGTCCTTGGCAACTTGTCTTCAAGTATTATCTGTCATTATTATCATCGGCACAGTAACTCCGTTCTTCCTGGTACTTGCCTTTGCATTTGTTCTTCTATTCTACAGACAAATCGATAAAGTTTGTTTAATTGTACAGTCTGTTCCTTATACTTTCTAATGCGTATTTATAGGTATCATTGGTACCACTGAGCTTCTTATACTTGTACATACAACGTTATTATTTGAGATCGTCACGTGAACTCAAGAGGCTCGGTACGAACACTTCTTTGTCTTTTTTTCTTGTCATTCTTCATCACCTTCATTCTTTCTTCATCTGATGTACTCATTGCGTTTAGATTCTATATCGAAATCTCCTGTATATGCTTTATTCTCAGAAACTTTGAATGGACTATCAACGATAAGAGCATACCACAAAACTGATAATTTTGTTGAGTTAAATGAACATAAAGTAGATAGAAATACTCAAGCATATTATCTTTGGATTGTTGCCAACAGATGGTATGCTATCAACAAAAATAGACCAATAATATTGATTGATTCGCTTTGTGTTAACTTTTATCCAAAAGGCTTGGTCTACGCTTAGAGTTTATTGGTGCTTGTGTTGTTTTTGGCGCTGCTTTCTTTGCTGTTGTTGAAAGAGGTGATTTAGATCCAGGTCAAGCTGGGCTTTCTATAACATACGCTCTACAACTCACTGGAAGTCTTAATTGGCTTGTGCGTATGACTACTGAAGTAGAGAATAACCTAATCGCTTCTGAGCGTTGTATGGAGGTAACCAAAAACTTTTACAAAAAAACTTTGTCTTCTGCCTTCCTGCTTTAATTTTACTTAATACCGTTACTAGTACGCCGAACTAGATGTTGAACCTGAACCTATCAACCCTAACAATCGTCCTGCAGATGACTGGCCTTCTCAAGGTACGTTGATTCTCTTGTTGTGAGAGAACTCCTCTTTAACTGTTTTTTTTGTTTCGTTCCTAACTTTCTTCACAAAAGGTGCTGTTTCCTTCCAGAACTTGTCCATTAGATACAGAGAAAAACTACCTCTTGTATTAAAAGGCGTTACTGCTGATATTAAACCTGAAGAAAAGATTGGTGTTTGTGGACGTACAGGAGCTGGAAAGTCATCTTTAATGCTTGCATTATTCAGATTGGTTGATCCTGCAAGCGGAACAGTGGTTATTGATGGAATGGATATTTGTCGTCTTGGATTAGATGACCTAAGATCACGACTTGCAATAATTCCTCAAGATCCTACACTATTCACAGGCATGTATTGATCTCTTAAACATGAAAGAGTGGAATATAATGGGTAATGTTAACATGATTGTTAGGCACAATTAGAACCAACATGGATCCATTCCAGCAACACACTGACGCTGAATTATGGGCTTCTATTAAAGCTGTACACTTGTTTGATCAAATAGATGCTATGGAAGACAAATTGAGCTCTTCAGTATCAGAGTGTACGTACAACTTTTTGTTCCTTGAATTGAAGAAAAATCAAAGTGCGCAAAATAGAATTTTCAACTAATTGCTGTACTAGATGGAGAGAACCTTTCAGTTGGTACAAGGCAACTTCTTTGCCTTGCTAGAGCGTTACTTAGAAAAGCTAAAGTATTAGGTGCGTGTTTATGTGCACCTGGTAGAGCACGTGAAAGAGCTATTTTTGAAGAAGTTGGAAACGTTTTTGAGCTCTTCGTTCAACATTAACTCTTTGCATTAGTTATGGACGAAGCAACAGCTTCTGTCGATTTTGAAACGGATGCACTTATACAAAAGACTATAAGAGAAGAATTCGCTAATGTTACAGTTCTTACTATAGCCCACAGGATCAACACCATTCTTGACTAGTACGTTAGATTTTTTAATTGTCAATTTTTTTTTCTACTGGTTTAAGATCTCTGCACCTTCTGTTCTATCTAGCCTCTTTACTTGTGATACATCTAATGACTTTACAGTGATCGCATCATGGTACTTGATCAAGGAGAGCTCAAAGAGTTCGATACACCTGAAAACTTGCTTAAAGACCCAAATGGTCTATTTTATAGTTTAGTGAGGAGAAGTGGTACGTAGTTTTACCGTTACCTTACTCCTACAGATTGATAATAAGAATTATCTGACACCTTTCTTTTCTTTTCTTTAGGAGATAACACTGAGAACGAACCATTAATTGATATTGATATTACTGATGACGCTTAATTGATAGCGAAGAAAAAAAACAGAAAAAAATCAAAAAAAAATTGTGTTAGAATAAAAATAACTGATGTAGCCCAAACAACATACGCAAACGACCCAGTATTCTCGTACCTAGAAACGAAAACTAATGTTAACAAACGAGGAGTTCTAAATGAACTCACACATTGTGTTTAGGGTTTGTACTTTAATTATTTCTTGTGTATACCTTACATTGGGATGTTTGGTAGAGTGTCTTGTGGATGAATGTCGATTAATTTGCACGCTTCAGATTTTGTATTGCATTATTGTGTTTTGGCTAAAAAGCAACACGTTTTGCAAGAGACGTGATTCAAAGAAATGACGGAAATAAGTTTATTCGTTGCTGTTTGAAGAAGAAGAAGAGGTAGAGCGCTAGCGCCTAGTTTTATCAAAGAACGACTGGAAAGAAGTTGACTTTGTAAACGAGAATTGTGTTTTTTAAATAGAACTGCTGTACTCCATGACATCATTACTTCTCCTTGAGACGCTCCCTTTGGAGCTTCAAGCAATAATAATCGACATGGACCCTGAATGTTACATTAAATGGCCTCTGCTTTGTCGATACACCTCTGCATCACGCTTCGACGATTCGTTTCGTAAATCAGGAGTGGTTAAGAGCTTTTATCCTTCTGGCAATATTTGGAAACGTTTTAACTTCAAAAACGGTCAGAGACATGGACTGTGCATCATATGGCTCGGTAACAGCATGTACGAGCGTGCGATGTATAAAAAAGGACAAATACATGGAAAGCAGACCAGATGGTATACCAATGGTCAGATGCTTTCACAAAGTTCTTACCATAACGGCAAACTCAATGGCGACAGTAAATCATGGACACCTAAAGGAAAAATCAAGTCTGAAGTGTTGTACGACAACGGAGTTATGATTGAGTCCGTAGAGTGTAACAACGAAGGAAAGGTTATGAGAAGTACGAGAGTGGTAAAAGATAAACGTACTGGGAAGAAGAAAGAAAAGTATGTTAACGACACAGTACAGGATAAAGTAACAAAGATTTATTACGATGAACAAGGAAAAGAAAAAAAAAGACAAGAGTTTGAAAACAAGAATAATACAGTAATTTATGAACGTACACGTGTTGGTGATGATTTATGGCAAATAACTAGGTACCGTAGCCATGGTTTCATGTACGAAAAGTGTTACGAAAATGGAAAGGGTAAGAGAGAAGGAAAGTTCAAAACTTGGTATGCTAAAAATATTCTGAAAGAACAATATTCGTATGTCAATGGTAGATCACAAAACTACATTAAATGGTTTCCAAATGGGAAAATGGCCTTGCGTTGTAACTATTCAGATTGGGGGATACATGGTAAATTTGAAACATGGTATAAAAACGGTAAACGTGATTGTAAAACTATGTATGTGAACGATGTAAAACGTGGAGAACATAAAAAGTGGTATGAACATACAGGAAGATTACAAGAACACTTCTTCTATGTCAATGACTATGAGACTTCTGGTAAACATCGTACATGGTATCAAAATGGACAATTAAGAAGCAGTCATGTACGAACAGACAGTGGATTAGAGGGAGAAGATATTAAGTATCATGAAAACGGTGTTTTACGCTCGAAATGTTTTTGGGTTAATGGATTGCAAGTTGGAAGATGTTTTGTTCAATATGAAGATGGTTCTTTACAAGAAGAAGTGACGTACAATGAGAAGGGTAGAAAACATGGAGAATATAAAAGATGGAATAAGAATGGTGAACTACATACAAAGGAAAATTCAGGAAGGAAAGATTGTATGGAAAATCAATTACGTGGTTTGATGATGGCACAGTTAACACTGTTAAACGTTATGCTAATGGTAAGCTAAATGGGCTTTTTGAGAGCTTCCACAGTAACAAAAAGAAAGCAATGGAGATTTTTTATCATAATGGGACACGTGGGCGTGTTATTAGGTGGTACAGTGATGGTACTTTGGAAGAAAAGACTTTTAATAATGGAGAATGTGTCAGTACAAGCAAAACAGGATTAACTTATTGTGATGCTTGCGAAGAAGTTGAATGTAAAGAGTTTCATCGAAACGGTGCTGTCAAGATGGAATGCACTTTTGTTCGAGGTCAAGTGAAAACAGGAAGTATGAGACAGTACAGTGATGACGGATCATTGATCGAGAAACTTGGTTCGGAATAAGTTAAGTCTTGAAGAAGAAAGCGAAAAACACGAAATTCTCCAACAGAATAAAAATTTGCTTAAACCCTGTTTCCTATCTTCATGATACCAACACACGCGTGTAAAATAGTTTTATAACGTCTATCTGTACCAGAACCACTCAGACGCTTATTTTCCTTCCAAACTAACCCTATTGCTGTTTGACGCGCAAGTAAACTCAAGAGAGCGCCCTGGTAACCTTTCAAAGAAGTTTTGTGAGCTATCGTGATCCAAAGTCTATTTACTTTTCGCAAACGCTTGTGCGTGGTGTATAAGAGTTTTCCTTCTTTATAGCATACGTTGTTGGTAGAATTTCGCCGTATTTTCATCAACCACTTTTTCGTCAAATTTTTGTTGAAGCACTAGTTTGCTTTGAGGCATTAATCTACAATATACAAACAACACAATGAGCTTAAACTTCGCTTCGGAGATAGTCTACGTGCCAGAGGTACTTACTACAACCAAGTTGTGTAGAAACCTTACCCTTTTGCGTTAGGAAGAGCCTGAAGAAGAGATTTATCAAGGTACGATTGCTCTTAATAGTAGTTGTAACGTTAACACAACGTGTAGATGAAATAGAAGACGGGTTAGCCGCCTGCGCCCAAGAACAAGCCAAAGTACGTTTAATCTTCGTTGTGTTAACGCTCAAGACTAATACCGTTCAGCTTTGGGCAGAAGCTGCCGAACAGGGCGAAAGTACCTTTGATAAATCATTTATACAAGAGTTGGTGAGAATGGGTCACGAACAGGCTAAGGTACAAAATCAAACTCATAAACACATCTCTTAAATACACCAAAGGCAAGTGGAAAAGCAGCAGCACAACACAACGACGCGGAGGCATCACATTTGGGTGTTTTTTCATCAGCAAGGCGTCTTCAGCCAAGATTTCAGGTACACAAATTCTAACGCTGCTCAGCGTACGCTCACAAGTCATTTGTAGAAAGGAAAAGCTTCTACCTACGATGCCCTTGCAAAGAAACGTGTTAAGGAAGAACAACAAAGGCGTGTTGAAGCAGAAGCAAAACTACGAGAAAAACGAAGAAAGATGGCTGAAGAAGAAGCAAAAACATTAGCTGCATTAAAGAAAAAGAACAAGAACAAATAGCTCTACAGGACAAGATGAACTTGCAAAAGTTGCTGCGTACGCTATATAACAAACTCTTATATGGTACTAACGCTTTCTTTTGCTTATAGACCTTCTGGACCTTCATCTGCAGCACCAACTTTGTTTCAGTCAAAACCTCAAATCTCCTCATATTTAAATGACGATGATATTGCAGCTATCGTTATAGATAACTCATCTGGTATGACAAAGGCTGGATGGGCCGGTGATGATGCTCCTCGTGCTGTTTTTCCATCAATTGTTGGACGTCCCAGACATACAGGTGTTATGGTAAGCTTTGACTGTTCTTTCTTGTTTTTTTCTTTTAGCGAAGACGGTTGTATTGTTTTGTAATAATTAACTTAGGTTGGCATGGGTCAAAAAGACTCTTACGTTGGAGATGAAGCACAGTCTAAGAGAGGTATTCTAACAATGAAATACCCAGTAGAACACGGTATAGTCACAAATTGGGATGACATGGAAAAAATATGGCATCATACCTTTTACAACGAACTACGTAGTGCTCCAGAGGAACACCCAGTAATATCTACAGAAGCTCCACTCAATCCTACAGCTAACAGACAAAAAGCCACGCAGGTATGAAAGAATAAGAGGAATAAGGTATTCGTTGTATTAACAGGTTACATTTAGATTATGTTCGAGACTTTTAATGTTCCAGCATACTACCAACCAATATCTGCTGTTCTTGCACTATATTCAACTGGAAGAACTACTGGCGTAGTGTTAGACTCCGGAGATGGTGTTACACATGCCGTTCCTGTCTACGTATGTTTTTGTTGGACAATCTTTTTGGGTGTTAATAACGGCTTGTTTTAGGAAGGATTTCCTATTATACATGGTATCAGACGCCTTGATATCGCTGGTAGAGATCTTACAGACTACCTAATGAAGATACTTACAGAGCGTGGATACTCATTTACAACGACGGCTGAGAGAGAGATCGTCAGAGATATTAAAGGTAAGTCGGGAGATTTTTTCTGTCAATTGTTGTTTTAATCTCTCCTTAGAAAAGTTGTGCTATGTTTCCATAGATTTTGAAGCCGACATGCAAAAGGCTTCTTCTTGTTCTGCTTTGGAAAAATCGTATGAGTTACCTGACGGCCAAGTCATCACTGTTGGAACGAGCGTTTCCGTTGCGCAGAAGCAATGTTTGCAGTACGTAATTTCC